>CAVOJK010000155.1:0-25974 GCA_963695495.1 Hololepta plana | reverse complement strand
GAGCCCAGCTCCCACTATCCCTACCTCCTGTCTTTCACGCCTCTCTGTCTGTCTCTGTCTGATTCTCACCATCTGGAAGCAGCCCTATCTCTCCCCTTCCTGATCAAGGATTCAAACTTTGAAGGGCTGTCTACGGTAACCCCTGCCCACGCAAAAAATAAAATCTACCTCTTCGGGTAGCTCTCTCATAGGTCTACCGGGTCAAGTTGGGTCAAGTCAAGCCTCCTTTAACCCAATAGAGAATTTGTGGGGTTTCATTGTACGTGACATTTACTTTTTCATCGTTTTTCATCTATGCCAAATCGAATTTTTGAGGTAGTTAAGAAGTCCGGTGGACCCAATCACTGCTAATTTTTGTTATCACCACGTTGTTACTAGATGTTTTTGGGGTCCCTTCAATTATGACACACCTCGAAATCGAAAAAAAATCCATAAAGAGGACAAATTCGATTTTTTGTTCTCTAAATCACACAGATTAATTCTAATGCGTTCTATTATACCGTCATGAAATAATTTGACGATTTGCGAAAAAAAACTGCAACTCAGATGGTCTATCAAAGACCGAGTTTTGTTGCGAAGCGCAAAAAGGTGTAATTCACTCGACGCTGAAACTCGCTTGGAATTCATATCCGAATTTCAGTTGCAATTGAAGCAAAACGCAATTGCGTTTTAGTTCAAACAGCAATTTGAGTGCAAAAGCTCAAAAAGTTTTATTGTGGACTGAAATGATATTGTTATATCCCGCGGCACATTGCGGTTTAGCTAAAACACAATTTTGAAGAGAATCAATGTAAAATTGTCTACAGAAGAAGTCCTCTCTAAAGCCGTTTTTCGCTGTGAAAGTTGGTACATTCATTCAACATTGGTTGTAGATGCCCCATATGAAATTTCAGAAACTTTTCTCTACCCAAAGTCATGCAAATGGCAGATCACAATCAAGAAATTGCGGTTTAGCTAAACCGCAATTTCATTGTCATATAGCAATATAGCAATAAAACTGCTTGCCATTTCCGATTCTATACTATATAACCGGATGACTGCTCTCAGTTCACACGGTCGATCAAGCTCGTTCTGGTGAGCAGTACCCTGGGTCAAGGATAAAAATACAGGAAAACACCGAAAAGTGACTCTACAACATCATAGGACATTCGATTCTAGTCAAACCCGATTGAAGCCCCTTTCAAAACTCCGATCAGAAAGGGTGTCCTATAACTTTGGAGCGTCGATTTTCTGGATTTCCCTCGTTTGTTATGGTACCATAGACTTCGAGAAGGCGACATTCACGGAATATAGTAAATCAAGGCCGTAGAAACGTTTTATCATGGTCACGGGACACCTGGATGAACCATTTGCCCGTAAGCCTGCAAACGTCGGGGTGTCCTAATTTTTTGGAGTTGGGTGTATAAAGGAGCTGTGTGTGTGTTTCTGTGTGTGTGTGTGTGTAACGGTCACACCACTATGAGTGGGGCTCCCCCCAGGAGTTCCACTGATTCGTGCTAGGCACCGGAAGATGCCCCCAGGGTATGCGCATGTCGCTGCGATTTTATTTTGGCGCCAGCCCCTGCCGGCGCCAGACACTGGGAAGCGGAATTTCGACTGGAGTGGACTCAGAAATTGAGAAAGAGGGGAGAAGCCGTTATTTGTACCTAATTTCAGTACCCTAAAATGTTCCATCGTGAACTTCGATAGTACAAGATGTTTCGCGAATATTCTAGAAGAGAATTGAAAGTACAACTCTATCATGAAGTGGAACCCTTCGAAATCTTGCGACGCCTCGAGGCGGCGCAGCCTAATCTTGTACAGCAATAAAAAGCAATTTCCCGGCCTACGCTTTTTCAAATGACAATTGCGGATTGCGCTTTGCCTGTTTCTAGTTGTGATCCGAGTTGCATGAATTTGCGCAAATCGTTTAGTTATTTCAAGACAGTATTAATACAACAATATATGTGAAGGGAAACAGGATTCACCAAACGGTTTTCCCGAAAACTCCGAAAAATGGGGTGTCTCTATAATTTTGACACGGGGTGTATGTTGGGGACCGCTGAAAAGAATCTGATGACCAATCATAATTATAAGGTGTGGCTATACAAACTCACTGCGTTTTTTCGCGAACAAGTGATTTTTGTTTCCACTGTTGGCTGCGGGTCATTGGTGATCCATCCTTTTGTTTTGTTGACATTGGCAAAGTTTGCAGCCATGTCGATACGATGCAAACTGAAATTGAGCATTTCGGAGCGAATCCAATGATGAGCAACAAAACCAAATCAAAAATTTGAATCTGAGTTGAATAGGGGAATAGCTTAAATTTTAAAAAACTCACTTTTCAGCGTTCAATTCAGTGATTTTCTGGCACTTCTTCCCCGCTGATATCTGAGTGGAATTGATTTCTGTGGATATTCACCGAGATTGTTTTTTTCTTCAAAATACCCGTCCTTTTCGCCCCAAATTTCGGAAAGATTTTAGTGTTCCACTACAGTCGACCGAGAGCGGCGTATAATTGCTGCGCCCAATTCTCTTTTGTGAGTGAGAGGGATTGAGACATGAAACAGTCTGGTACCTTGTTTTGATTGGACTGCAATTGGACATACGGCTCTCGGCCGACTACAGTCAACAAAGTGATGAAGTGAACACAGCGGGTAAAATCGAACCTGGGGGCGGAGTCTTGGCACTTTGCAAAAAAATTCAAAGGGCCATAACTCGACAATTACTGAGAGTTTCGCTTAGCAAATAAAATCACGCTGTGCGCATCGGTCATAGCTATGTCTGTGCAAAAAAATCAGCCAAAATATAGGAAAATAGCTGTAAATTATATGCTTTAGTGAGGCCACGCCCCCAGGTTCAAGAATACACTGGGCTAACCCGCTGTAGTGAATCGATCTAAGTATGTTGAGATAGTGAGTGAATTTCGAAGTTAGAGTTATTCTGGAATTCGAAAACTCCGGATGGACGCATTCGAAGGTTTCTCACACAGAGTTTCTTCATAAGTGAGCCCAATGTTTCCGGTTTCTGTTTCTAAAATTTGCCTGCATAACTTGTCTATTCTGAGTGCAGCTTTCAGACCCGCGCAATGTATGACGCACTATTTGCCGACCCATGAACACCCAAACTCTATGGAAACCTGGGAGTTAACTCTGTCTCGAGCTATTTGTTCACCCAGAGTTTTCGAAAACCAGAGTAGATCAAACTAAGGACAATTCACAAGGCAAATGAACGATATTCGTTTTGCTCCCAAGAAGAAAATTGTATCTAACTTTTTCAATTTTGTTTTCTTCCGGCGTACAGCACTGATTCACACATGCACTCCCTGTACGAGACAGCTCGCAGTATTCTGAAGTGAAGCACGGCTCCTGCAATTCGATCCTAAAATCGCAAGGCTCAAAATTGGAGACTTTTTTTTCCTATTTTTATAATCACATTATAATCACTAATCCCAAAAACTCTCCCAAACTTTCACAAATAAGAATAGTGATCGCGCAAGAGTAAGCTATGTTATTTGAATTTTCCATAACGCAACTAAATTTTTCTACCTCGAACTTCTCATCAATTTCAAAAGGAAATGAAGTGGAAACAGAAGAGCTGATCTCGTCATTATCACTTTTGAATCACTGCGCGAATCTTACCGAACATTGAGATTTGACGATTTGCCATGTACAGACAATGACAGCAAGAAGATTTAACGCCCGCATCTGTAAAACGACACGATGAAAACTACTTACTGAAAATTGTGAACAACCAGCTCGAACTCAGTGATAATATTCAATGATAAGATAGAAGTGGAGAGTGGGAGTTGTAACCGATTCATAGAGGGCAAGTGAACTGAGAATCGACGCAAAGTGAAACGGTCACAGTAAACAGATGCTCTAACATCGACACGCCCGCTCTAGTTGTCTAGATGTGGATTGCAAACCCCGCATCTCTCTCTTTCTGAAAAAACTCAAAAAAGGCGCTCTCACTCATCTAGACAGTGATAAGAGTATTTTTTCAAGCTTACAAACTGGAGAATTCAAAAAAGTGTTCGGAAATGATTTTTTTCTAATAAAATTCTTCACATGTACTTCACATACACATTTCTTTACACATAAGTGGGTTCGCGTAAGAACTTAGCATCGTGTGGCCCAGTGCGAAAAATTCCCAGGTTTTTTTTGCTCAAGGTTGTAGAGCGAGGTCGAGATGTTGGAAGGAAGATGGCAAAAGCAAAAAAAAAATGAATTTGCATATCTATTGGCTCATTATCTATAGATATCAATGCACTTTGTGCCCACAATATTAGAAAGTGTTGTAAAGATTTTACCACCCGAGTCGTAGTAAATTCATGGTGCGCAATAGAGTTGTTAATGCGGGACGCGGGCTTTCAGTTTCACAGTTTGGCCCGCTAAAACCTGTACTGAGCGCGGGCTTTGTGACAAACGCCAAAGGTTATTTAGGCCCGCTCTGTACACGGGATCCCGCGCGCTTTTCCCACCGGTCTAACTCTCTACGAAAGATAGTTTTCTTCGTCGTTTTGGTTGAGAAGAGCAGATAGACCGGGCATGAAACACGCGCGGGATCCCGCGTACAGAGCGGGATCCCGCGCCGAAACTGTATTTGAGCGGGCTTTTGCAAAGTGTTGCAAAAAGTGCAAAAGCCCGCACACTTGTATTTTTTCTTCCAAAGCCCGCGTCCCACAATAACAACTCTAGTGCGCAACAACCATTATTTTGCTAATTCACACAGAGCTATACACCACGCAATACACCATCTCGGGAAGAGAGTGAGAGAGCGAGGGCCGAGAGATGAGAGACCGTGCACACATCTTCTAGTCTGCGTCTCTACTTGTTCCATTTGACCTGGTCTGGCACTCTAGCACCAAAAATCAGTTATCACCAACGGTGATAAAAATTCAATGAGAGATAGAGCTCGAGCTGGTCATTGTCTGGGTTTTTGAAGCGAGAATGGATGTTATGTTGCACTCTGAAAACTGGCAAGGAAACCAGAGGCAAGAAACAAGACAAGAATTAAAGGGGGCTGGACACGAATTTCCTAAGCCCCATTCCTGATGTGCTCATGACCTTGCTCTCATCGAGAGCTGCGCAGAAATGTGCGTCTCTCCCATAGTTGGGTCCCACCATATTTGCTAGATCTTCTCGCGCGAGAGAAAAAGAGTAGACCTGCTTTCGGTAGGAGAAGAGAGAGGGGTAGTGAATGGTCAAGAGAAGAGGAATGTGAGACGGCTGACGCCATAACTTCACACCAGCCGTCGCCATGTTCAGACGGGTCCAGCCTACTTTAAATGTGTGTAATCAGAAACACGAATTCGCCAGGTTCATTTTCAGTTCTGAAAGAGGACGAAATTAAAAGAAAAAGAGACAATCGCGCTTTCTAACGGTGAAAAAGGTACTTGTGCCAAGGTTTACATCTTGGCCTGAGGGTCTTTTCTGACCAGAAAAATCAGGGCTACAACATATCAAAAGATCAGACCGTAGGCCGACCCATCCAAGTGGGTTTAGGACCTACCCTGGTACCGCCGTGCGACCACCGTGAGAGATATAAATTTGAAAGAATACCATGAAACAGGTACGGTTGTGACGGTCATTTTCATATGCTGTACGAGGCGAAAAGTCGATTAAGTCAGGGATAACATTCGAAAATGTGTTCAAAAAACCGTACTTTCGAGAGCGTATACCTGGCGCAAACGAGAAAATGAACATGGGACATAGATGAGTTTTTTGCTCAAGTGACCTTGCTCAACAACTTGAGACCAAAAAAAGACACTAAATGTTCATTCAACGATTGCTAACATCAAATTTCTTGTGTCTGCCATTTATACTGATAGTGAGTAGCTATATTACCGTCATGAAATAACTTGACGCTTTGCGCAATAAACTGTGACTCAAATGGTCTAGCAAAGACCGAGTTACTGTTGCGAAGCTCAAAATGGTGTGATTTACTCGGCGCTGAAACTCGCTCGGAACTCAAGTTCGAATTTCGGATGCAATTGATGGAATGTAGATAGAGACGAGATAACCGCCACTCTTTGCGGTTCCCAGACATTAGTACAAACTCGTCTTCGAAAAAATGTAATTCATATCTCGCTTTGTCCTGGGGCTATGACCGTCAAACTTGATAGAATGGTCCATAAGACTGATTTCACTGCACACTCCAAATTTCAGCATCATAGCCTCAGAACGAAGCGAGATATGAATAACAGTTTTCCGAAAACGAGTTCGTACTCATCCCCTATGGCGAAAAGAGTTGCGATTATCTTGTCTTTAAATGTAGATAATGAATTCCTGAATGCTGAAAAAAAAAGTGAACCTCATCCATGCAGTATGAGGCAAGTTGTGATTCGAGTTTGCCGACCGAGAGCCGTATGTCCAATTGCAGTCCACTTGAAACATCGAAACGGCCGATTCATGTCTCACTTTCTATTGTTTGTCAGCGTGAAAATCGGTCTACGCTCTTTCTGCTTTCAATATGAAACTCGGTTTTCATCTCTCTTGCTATCAATGAGAAAATCAGTCTTCCTTCCTCCTGCTCTCAATGTGGAAATCGTTTTCTCGTTATGAGAATCGGCCGTTTCGCTGTTTCAAGTGAACTGCAACTGGACAAACGGCTCTCGGCCGACTACAATTATATCAAGGCAGTATTATATACATAACTCTATACAGAAATAGAGCAGAAAATACATAAACTTCAACTTCTATTCAGCACAATATCAGAGTACAAAACGAGTGGAGTTCAGTTGAAGCAACAAATATAGACCATCCATGTATCATAAACAAATGTTCATTATAGTAACAAGACATACTCTTCGAACACGAAAGTTTCCAATCGCTATTTGAATGTGTGTTGTATAGTACAGACCGAAAAGGTGGGCCAACTTTTGCAGTTTTCAGAAATGAAAAAAACGGAAAATGGTGAGGTGGAAAGTAAAATCTCATTCTCTGCTTGAAATAAACCGATTTACGAGCTCATTTAGATATTTGGTCGAGAGAAAATTGTTAGTTTGCGCTCTGGTTTCTTTTTTCAAATATCCATAACACGGCGCAAGCGGGGTACCTAATTCCTAAATTGTGCACCTATTATACCGTCATGAAATAACTTGACGATTTGCGCAAAAAACTGCAACTGAAATGGTCTATCAAAGACCGAGTTACTGTATCGAAGCGCAAAGTGGTGTGAATTACTCGACGCTGAAACTCGCTTGGAGTTCAATTTCAAATTTCAGTTGCAATGGATGCAATGTAGGTCACTGAATTCCTGAACGTTGAGAAAGTGAGTGAACCTAATCCGTTCAGTATGAAGCGAGTTATGATCCGAGTTGCATGAATTTGCGCAATCGTTTAGTTATTTCAAGACAGTGTTATACACGTACTTCTTACAAAAAAGAGGTTCGTCTAGAGACGAGAGAACCGCGACTCTTTATGCCTCCCAGACATAGATAAGTACTAATTCGTTTTCGAAAAACTGTAATTCATATCTCGCCTTATCCTGGGGCTATTACCATCAAACTTGGTAGAATATTACATAATACTGATATCACCGCACACCCCAAACTTCAGTATCATGGCCTCAGGACGAAGCGAGATAGGAATTACAGTTTTTCGAAGACGAGTTTGTACTCATTCCTCTCTTGCGCGAGAAGTTGCGATTATCTCGTCTCTAGGTTGGTGTCTCTCTTTGTGCAAATACACATGCACAAAGTGACACACCAAATACTGGCGCCGCGTTCTTAATTGTTGAAATGAAAAGCCTGAGCGCAAGATTACACCTTTTTCTCGATCAAATATCGAAATGAGCTCGTAAATCGGTCTATTTCAAGCAGAGAATGAGGTTTGTTTTTCTACCGCACAGTTCTTTGTTACTTTTCAAAAACTGCGAGATGAGCCCACCTTTTCGGCCTGTACTATGAAAGAACGAATTTCAATATTCAATTCAACCAGGCGCGTTAGATAAGTTCATGCAGATGTAGAACAATTCTGTGTCTGGAAACATACCCGCTAAAGATGTTTTTGTATATACACGAGTTTTGAAATTGTAGAGATGTCCTTGCTCAAAGCACTCCCTGCAAACATGTTGTTTTTTCCACATTCAACCCCCACCGAGAAATCTACATTCTTCTTTCGAAGCAAAGTTCTGATGAACTAGCTCAAATATTACAAAAAAAATATCTACGTTGAGGAGTATCGATGGCACAAAATCATCCGACGGCAGAAAAGAACTAATTTTCCACATTCTGCGCTCTGGAAAGAAGAGCTCTAATCGATTTGGACATGATGCTGATACGAAAGGAATCTGCTGTAAGTGTTTTCCTTGAGAGTAACTTTCGGCTCTATTCGATTATCCCGGACCTTCAAAATTATCCCGGACCTTGTAAATTATCCCGAACCTTAAAAATTGACCAGAATCCTAAAAATTAAAGACCGTAAAAACTCCAAACTTTCTGTGGTCAGTGTTTCAAAATCTAAAATGTGGTTTGGCAGTCTAAGCAGCGTCCGGTTCATTTTTCCGCTCGCTGTAACGCGTCATCCAAGCTGTCTGGCACTTCACATGTTGTTGCATGTGACTTTCTGACATGATCTCCAGCTCGTGCGAGAAGAACACACACCAGTCTAGCTTTCCAAAAAGAATGATCGAATGAACAGGACGCTGCGTATCTGACGCACCACGTGTGAAATTTTTGAACACTACTAGAAACTTACCGGTATGCCCCCGTCATGTTAGCCGACGGTAAGGAAGTGTTGCAGCTGAAAAGAAAAAAATACAAAAAAATCGTTCGTTGGTACTCGAACTCACACACGCCGCATGTTGAATAGAAGCACTTCTTTCACACTTTGTGGGCAATTAACTTTCTATATCGCTTGTGTTCATACGCTTGAGAACGTGTTAGGGAAGTACAGATTTCAGGCTATTTTTTAGAATAAGTGCTCAGCGCTCAAATATGGAACTCATGAGAAAAATAAGTTTGAGAACAACGAGGTCGGCAATGAAATTTTTTGAAGTTCAAAATGGAGCGTGTGACACATTTTCCTAGATGTTTTTCATTGTGCTGGATTCATTTTTGAGAGTGAGGTTTGGAACGATTCAACAAGTGAAGTTCAGAGAAATCTACGTGTAGAAACTCTATTTTTCAACTGGATGTGTTTTTCCTTGCTCATGGAAACAACGTCATCAGTTTGAAGATGGGATCAGTGATCGTGAATTGCTTGTGAGTTTTCACATTGTATGTGTTTTTTTTCGGACAATGTACAAGACGAATACTTCGAGGGATAGCTCAGGACACAGAAAGGATTGATAGCATGGTGCGCTTCGTTTCTCAAGCAGCTCGAATCTTTGCTGAGATCAATTTCAACCAAAACTGAGTAGTCACGAGCGGTTCACTGTGTTCTGGAATCGTTGAAAGAGTATTGATTTGAAAATACTACAAAAATGACTTTGGCGTGTCGTAACTCATTCTGCACGACATTGCAAGCATTGAGATGCTCAAAAATGAATTCAGCACATCGAAAAACATTGAAAAGCAAGTGTTACACGTTCCATTCGACAAATAAACTCACGTTGTAACCATTCGTGCTACCATCTTGCTGGAGGGATCGTTCTGTCTGCTTGAATCGGCGACCCATTCACCCGTCTCCGGATCGCAATCAACAGAAACTTCGGAACCGTAGCTTTGAACAAGGGCCCCTTCCATTTGGGGAGCGATAGATTGTCCGCGCTTTGCAGGAAGAATGCGCAGGGTCGCCATTTTCTGTGAAACGTTTCAGGAAAGTTTCAGGGTAGTCCACTCGTATGAAGAGTGATTGTTTCTTCGCCCGATTTTTATGAATGAATTGAGGGAACTCACGGCGTTTTTTCTCGAACAAGTGATTCTTGTTTCTGGTGCTGGCTGCGGGTCAGTGGAGATCCATCCTTCCGTTTTGTTCATACTGGCAAACGCTTCGGCTGTGTCGATACGATGCAAACTGTGAGTGAGCACTTTTTACGATGGGCAGCTAAACCAACTCGATAACTCTAATTTTAGTTGACAAGAGAATGGTTGAAGGTGTACCTGAGATTGGGTAATGAGCGCTAGTCAGTGAAAGCTTTTAGAAGCTCAAATCGGGTTCAGAAGTGGCTGAAGTTTCGTTTGCATACTTTGTTCAAAAAAAATACCACCCTTCTAAATTGAAAATGCATTGAGAGCGCATTGAAAACACGGTGTTCTCCCTTTAAAAAGGCATGTCCGAAAACGGTTTTTCTTCATTTCCGAATCATGAAGAGGTTCTCAATGCGTTTTCAATGCTCAATTCATTGGAGGAGGGTGGTCGTTTTTGACCGTTTTCGAACAAATTTTGAAAAACCGAACCAAATTGTTCAAACTAAACTCTAGCCACTTTTGAGACCTGATTTGAGCTTCTCAAACTGACAAGGGAAGTTTGCGACCACTTCCTAAAACTATGACGAGTGACCTATCCCACGTGAAAGAGCGTGTGCTGTTTAGTATAAATCCACTCTCCAAAAGTGCTGAGTAGATCATTTTTGGGGGTTTTGAGCGTACCCCGAAATGCACTGCATTTCGGCTTGTCCACCGTGTGTTGAAGCTCTCGAAAAAAATCGAAATCTGCACTTTTTGCTCTTTCGCAAAGAGGTCTCTTCTCTTCATCTTCCAACATGGAAAAGTGGCGCAGTCGGTAAGAGGGTGGGTGCAATAATGGTAGGTCCCGTGTTCGGTTCCTGCCATTTTTAAAACTCTTTTGCAATTTTGATTTGTGAACTGTAAGTTATGGTAGCAAGATTCAAGCATGACAGAATATTGGTACGAGAGCATTTCGATGAGAAACAATGGAAGAAAAACTTTTTGACATGAGTCTGGGAAGTAGCAAAATGAAGGCTTCCGGAAATTCTGGAGCAGTGCCTTGGTGACCATTTGAGATGGTGTTTCATACGCATTAGGGTCGGTGACTAGAACACTTCTGAACCACACCGCTCTCGAAAGTAGATCATCAAAAAAAGAAATCATGGTGGGCAAAAATGCGAAACTCCTAATGTGCTCACATTTTCAGCACCTTCCACATCCGTTCACGAAAGACTATCACAAAAATGGAGAGCAAAGCCCCCAAATCAAAATTGCAAAAGAGTTTTAAAAATGACAGGAATCGAACACGGGACCTACCATTATTGCACCCACCCTCTTACCCACTGCGCCACTTTTCCATGTTGGAAGATGGAGAGAAGAGACCCTTTTGCGAAAGAGCAAAAAAGTGCAAATTTCGATTCTTTTCAAGAGCTATAACACAGGGTGACAAGCCAAAATGCAGTGCATTTTGGGGTAAGCTCAAAACCCTCAAAAATGATCTACTCAGCACTTTTGGAGAGTGGATTTATACTAAACAGCACACGCTCTTTCACGTGGGATAGGTCACTCTTCATAGTTTTAGGAAGTGGTCGCAAACTTCCCTTGTGAGGGCTTCCAGACTGACCAGGGCTCATATCTCAATCTCAGGTACACCTAAGACCATTCCATTGTGAGGAGGGAGTATATCGAATTGAGAAAACTCACTTTGCAGCATTCAAACCGGTGATTTCCCGGCACTTCTTTCCCGTTGGTATCTGAGCAAAATAGAATGCTGTGAAAATTCCTCAGGATTGGGACTTTTCGAAAAACACGGGCCTTCTTGCCCCAACTGTTGGAAAGATCGTAATGTTCCCCCACAGTCGAGCGAGAGCGACGTCCGATTGTAGTCCACTCGCGCTACGATCGATTCCATTTTGTGAGTGAGATGGATTGAGACATCAAATGCTCTGAAAGCTTGTCTTGATTGGACTGCAATTGGACATACGGCTCTCGTCCGACTGTACTGAACAAAGTGATGGAGTCAATCGATCTTATTGTGCGTTGTTAGGAATAATGAGTGGATTGAGAAGATAGAATTACTCTGATATCCGAAAACTCCGGGTGAACGCGTGCGAAAGTCGAAACACCGAGTTTTTTCATGAGTTTTAACTTTAAAAAGGATGGGTTCAAGGATCTTTTTTGAAGATTGAGCCCAAGCGAGTATCACCATTCGCTTTATCGTAGCCGGATCAGTCACTGAGCATGTTTTTTTTTCGAGACATTTGGTGACATTCGCAGTTTGCCTGCGTCTATTGTCTCCTCTCTATCTTCTCTCTGTCTTCTCTTCACCTCTTGACAGACGCACAAACCATTTGTGCGTCTGTCAGGATGCATAGGAGAGAAGGAGAGAAGACTAGAGACGCAGACAAAAAATAACTTCGCCCAAATTTATCAAAAATGTGTATGGTAACAAATACGAGTACGATTCCACGATTGCTTACGCTTGTTTCTGCTCAATTTCTTAAAAAGATCCTTGAACCCCACCTTTAACAGAATGTGTCCGGTTTCCGTGTTCACATTTCGCCAGCACGCATCGCTCTCTCGTCCTCTGCTTGCAGATCCGCGCAATGTTTGCTATTTGATGACCCATTCATGGGAAAAACAGCCCTTTTTTACACTGAAATTCAGCAGTTTCTAACGCTTTTTTCGCCATGTTTCTCTGGTTTTTGGAAAACACCTTTGTCAGTAAAGTTGTAGTGCACGATCTGTTCTTTGATAAACTGCAATACAAAGCGCACACAGGAGCACTTAACGACGAGTTAAAGAAGTGCTGGGAGCTGGAGAAATCCGGTCATTACCATCCGGTCATCTCCCCTAGATCCTCGCTCGCATTTAAAAGATTGAAAACAAGAAAATGCGTGTAATCTTTGTTGTTCTAGCTCTCGCACACTCTCCCTACTCTCTCCCTTCTCTGCCTGTCACGTCAACTGCTCTGGTTTTGAAGCTCGACTCAAAACCGGCCCTTTTTCGAGTTCGAGTTTGAGTAGGAATCTAGTTGACTTTGGGTGAAATTTTACTGGAACTTGACCAAAATCTAGTGAATTTCGAGAATGAAGGGATGGATTCTAGTCATTTTTTAAATAACGGAACCGAATTCTAGTCGAGATCGAGTTTAGGGCTATAAAGCGGTCGATTTCCAGTCGACGCTGGGGTGCTCCGCTTCCTAGAAGTCGATTTCTAGTCGGGTTTCAATACCGGAGTGTGTGGTACGAATTGGAGAGAAGTCTTTCTCGCCAGCCGTTCTCTTGGGGCAAAAGGAGTGCGGAAGGGCGCATGTTTTGTAGCTTTTTGTATAAATTTTGTTCATAGAAATAGTTTCCGTCATTCTACTCGCTGCTCCAAAGCATCTAAAATTATGTCGAGAACATTCACAAGCTGATACAGCTCTGAATACTTCTTTAAACAAAAAAGAGTGGGAATTCGAAAAATAGTTTTTGGTGTTTCCGAATTTTCAAACACTGACAGTTTTTCAAATTATAATATTTTCTATGGTGAACAATTATGAGGGTGTGGAGAAAATATCCAGACACTCGTGAGTTGTCGCTCATCAAAGATAGCTTGTCGCTTTCGCATCCGAAAAACACGTTTCTCCTCCAATTTTGGGAACATCAGAGTTTGATTGAAGTTGGTACTGTTTTTGTTCTAAAACACAACTTGCAGTAACCTAGAATAAAACTAAAACAATCAGATCTGACGTTTTTTGAGCCCCTCAATCCCACAAAGTATTCGTTTTTTTATAGAGGGCGTGTTTGTGAACACCAAAATTCTAGGCAAACCTGAAAGGTAACTCTGGGTCGAGCTGTATTTGTTTATTTAGATTTTCTCAAATACCAGAGTACAGTGGCGGACAAAAAGATATGTTTTTCATGTTTGAGCTATGAGTGGGGCAAATTCACACCGATAGTCCCGCAACTTCTAGGAATGAACTTCCATGCTTTTTCACATTATCTGTAATCCAGAATAGTTTTCTCCAAAATTACGTGTTTCTTCGAAACCATCACCCGAAAACACTATTCTGGATTACAGATTTATCAGGATTTCAGATTTATCAGATTTAAAGATTTATTTTATAATGTGAAAAAGCATGATTTTCATTCCTAGAAGTTGCACGACTATCGACGTAAGTTTGCCCCCCTCATAGCTCAAAAATGAAAAATCCCTATCTTTTTGTCCGCCACTGTAATTCAGACTACTCGTAAGAACATTTCACAAGGCAAATGGACAATATTCCTTTTGCGTCCAAGAAGAAAATTGCTTCTCACTTTTTCGATTTTGTTTTCTTCCAGCGTACAGCACTGATTCACACATGTACTTCCTGTACAAGACAGCTCACAATACTCTGAAGTGAAGCACGGCTCCTGCAATTCAATCTGATCGTTGTCCTCAAAGTTGGAGACTGATAATCACCTGTACGTTTGCAATAGAAGACAATATTTTCCAAACAGTAAGCTATGATTTTCTTATTTTTCGGAAATCAACTAGATAACTCTTTTTACCCAGAACTTTCAGTCGAATTAAGGAGGAAGTGAAGTGAAAACCAAAGAGGTGATCTCGTCTTTATCACTTCTGAATCACTGCACGAATCTTACCGCACATTGAGATCTGACAAGTTGCCATGTACAGTAAATTACAGCGAGTAGATGCACAACCTGCATCTGTAAACCCACACAATATTCATCACTTACTGAAAATTGTGAACGACCAGCTCGAACTCAGTGGTAATGTTCAATGATAAGAGAGAAGTGAAGAACGAGAGTTGCAACCGATTCTGAGAGGGCAAGTGTACCAAGAACAGGCGCAAGGTGGAACGGTCACAGTTTACAGCTTCTCGAACACAAACCCCGCCCCTCTCCTTTTCTGAAAGAACTGAAAAGGTGCTCTCACAGTGAATCTCACTCAGAGATTGTGCAACCAGAACCGCTTTTGGCCTTGAATACCTTGAATACCTTGAAGTCCGCTTTTCATCATTGTTCACGCCAACGATGCAGGACGCTTTTCTTCCACAATTCTCGGTCCTTTGCGACTCGTCTCCATCTTTGGCCGAAGAGCTTGGATAGAGGGTCGCTCCACCTTGACGGTGGCCTTCCCAGCGGGCGTTTTCTGCCACGTGGGTACCAGTCGGTCACTCGGATTGTCCAGCGATTATCGGTAAGCCGGGCAACGTGCCCAGCCCATCTTCTTTTCGCTTCGTAAATCTTCTCGACGATGTCAGTGACTTTGGTACGCTGTCGGATAGTGTCGCTGGGGATTTTGTCCAGGATGGACACATGGCACATGGCCCGTTCCATGGCTCTTTGCGTAACTACGAGTCTAGATTCCTCAGACTTGGTCGTGTTCCATGTTTCACTCGCGTAAATCATGGCGGGCAAGACGTGCGAGTCAAATACCCTGGCACGAGTCCGCATATCGATCCGCTTGTCGACCAGTACATCACGATATTTGTTGAACGCGATCCAGCCCGCCTTTCGGCGTCGGCTGATTTCTCCGCTGATATCGTTGTCCATGGTCACGGATTGGCCGAGATATACGTATGAGGTGACTAGCTCGATATTGGAGCCTTCAAGGAGTAGGCTGTCGTCCCCTTGGACGAACCTGTTTTTCATCCACTGAGTTTTTCCTGGGTGAATCTCCAGCCCGATTTCTCGAGCAGCTTTGCACAGGAGGCCCAGGGACGTCTCCAGAGACTTCGGGTCGTTTCCGATTAAGACGATGTCATCAGCAAACATGAGGCTCTGCAACCTCTCGCCGTCGATATCAATACCGCAGGGTAGATCGAGCTTTCGCATGACGGTCTCTAGAGCAGCAGAAAACAGGCTCGGGGAGATTACTTCGCCTTGTCTCACTCCGCGCTGGATTTTAACCTTGACTGGGTCACGTAACAAGTGAATGTCAGTGGTGCAGCCATGGTTACACTGCCGAATCACCTTTTGGCAAGGAAAAGAATTTCACACATGGTATGACGATGCACACCTCGAGCTCTATCTCTCATTGAATTTTTATCACCACAACTGATTTTTGTGCTAGAGTGCCAGACCTGGTCAAATAGAACAAGAAGGGAAGCAGACTAGAATATGTCCTCCCTCTCTCAGTCATCTCCCTCTCTCATTTAGAACATGGTCGAAACCGTTTTGGCGACAACACCAGAAAATATTTAGATGATAAAGTGCACTACGCTTTTCCTCCTCTTTTTATCAATTCATAAATTCTCTTACCGAGATGGTGTGTTGAGTGGTGTATAGCTGTGTGTGAATTGGGAAAAAATGGTTGTTGCGCACCACGAATTTACCCCGACTCAGGCCATAAAAACTTTGAAGATGTGGTTCGAGGATCTTTTTTGGAGATTGAGCAGAAACGAGCATCACCAATCATTTCATCGTACTCGATTTAGTTACCATACCTATTTTTGAAAGATTTGGGCGAAGTTTTTTTCTGCGTCTCTGTTCTCCTCTCCTTCTCTCTTCTGCATCATATTAGGGGCTTTATTCATGACGCGGCTCAAATTGCGATAAAAAACGTAAACAAAAACAGATACAAGTTTTTGGATCCCAAAATCGCTACAACACAATAATTTGTGACGCAGAACTTCAATGTAACATATTTATGACGCGGACTGTATTGGAATTTCGCAACCACATCGATTCCTGTGTATGCACAAAAAACTTCTGACATATTATAGTTGCGGTCATTTCATACAAAAACGCAGCAGACAGTGATAAACTTTCAAAAAATCTCGAACATCTCGTACTAGTAGAAAATGAGTTGGGCTCAATAGGATGAAAAAAATTACAATTGATTGATAAAAGGCCCAAAATAGTATCGAGAACTCCTCGAACGTGACTGTTTCGCGATTGTTGATTGTTTTTGTATGGAAGTATACAGTGTGGACAGCTTTTTGATATAAAAATCATCTAGGCGATTCAGCTTTGTCCGCGCAGATGTAGAACAATTCTTTGTTTGTGTAGATCCCGGCTAAGGATACGTTAGTGTAGGCGCGACTTTTGAAATTGTAGAGATGTCCCATGAATGAGCATTCCCTGCAAACAAATCAATCACATTCACTCTTTCTTTTTTTCTCCATCCAATCGACTCAAGAATGATATAGCATACACTTGAAAGTTGGTTACTACAATATGTGGTCGTTGTTTTACCGTCGCGTGTCGAACTCGGTTTTTGGCTCAGACTAAGTTCTTTTCAGTTTGACGAATCGGTTAGAATCTCACCGCTGATGAATCGTGAGGTTAGTCGGCGGTAGAACTGTGTCGCAGCTGAAAAGCGAAATTCTATTTGCGATTGTATTTTCCAACAACTCCTGGCCAACGATTTATGGAGAGATATGCGTAAGTTCAATAATAGTTCAATTTTTTCAGTATGTATCCAGATAAAAAAATTTCGTGAAATGTCCTTTCCGATTTACCAACAAGAAAATTTGTTTAGTCAAGGATCTCTTCTTGGTTGGCATCTTGAAAAAAAAGTGCAATGAAACATGATTGAGCGTATATGAATATTTCCGGAGGAAACTCACGTTGCGAATATTCGCGTGAACATTTCGATAGAGGGATCCTTCTGTCTGTTTCGATTCGCGACCCATTCGCCTGTCTCCGGGTCGCAATCAAGAGATACTTCGGTACCGTAGCTTTGAACACTGGTTGATTCGAGCGGAGATGCAAAAGATTGTGCACTTCTTGAAGGGAAAATATACAGAGTCGGCATACTCTGTAACATCAAAACTTTCACAGTACTTGGTGGTGAAGCGTGTCCACTCTCGAAATGTAAGTCGACCGAGAGCCGTATGTCCAATTGCAGTCCACTTGAAACAGCGAAATGGCCGATTCACGTCTCACTTTCTATTGTTTGTCAGCGTAAAAATCGGTCTACATGCTTCCTGCGTTCGATATGAAACTCGGTTTTCATCCCTCCCGCTCTCAATGTGAAAATCGGTCTTCCTTCCTCCTGCTCTCAATGTGGGAATCGGCTTTTCATCGTGAAAATCGGCCGTTTCACTGTCTCAAGTGGACTGCGATTGGACATATGTAGTACATATTATGTACGGTTCTCGACCGACTTCACGACGATTACAGATTCCACTGCTACCACTTTCAGTCCCACTCTCCGTGCTCCACATTCCAAAATCGCCGCCAGCGGAACCCGGTCAGACTTACGGCTCTTGGTTGACCACAGTCTTGATCCAGAGCTTGCGTTTCCGTTATATTTTGATGAATCGAATGCAGAAAATGGGATGAGAAATTTAAATAACAATAAAACGTACTTTAGGATACTTTTTGAAGCAAGTAATTTTTGTTTCCACCGTTGGCTGCGGTATATTGGTGAACTGCCCATTTGTTTTGTTGATGCTGGCAATCGTGGCGCCGGCACCGACAAGATGCAAACTGAGAGAGATATTTTTAGTGTTCGAGCGTCCTGTTCACTCGGTCTGTCGTCTTGAGAAGGACAGACTGCTGTGTACTCCTCTTGCACGACCCAGAGGTTAGGTCAGAAGGTCACATGAAAGCACGTGATTACCAGACAGCTGGGATGACAAGAGTCTATTGTTTCAAGACGACAAACTAACGAGGGAATGGTCCGAATTTGCAGAAACGATCAGAGTGGAGACCTATACCATCTTACTCGTCGTGGTCGGTTTAGTGGGGGTAGAGTTCGTCCAAAAGTGCTCGACTAACTCGACTCACAGGCAATTTGGGCACTTTTGGACGAGCTCTACCCCCCTAAATCGACCACGACGAGTAAGATGGTATAGGTCTACACTCTGATCGTTTCTGCGAATTCGCACCATTCCCTCGTAAGTGAACAACCCGCTGCGTATCTGACGCACCAGCCTTTCGATTGTCAAACACTAATAGTGTTCGGGGTTGCGAATTCAAGTAGCATTTCAAGTACGCTTTCCAGTACGCGAAGAATTTGATTTGATCCGCATTCAGTTCGAGTGTTTCAGACTCGGCTTCCATCTTCGCGTACTTAAAAGCGTACATGAAATCGTATTTGAATTCGGAACCCTATTAGTCAGCAGAACCACATCATACCGCTATACAAAAATTCAAAATCTTGAATGACAAAAAAAATCTCAAGAATTGTAATGAAGGTGTTCATCTTGTTCGCGCTTGTTCAGATCAGCTCAGTAATTTGACGTTGAGTGATGTTTCAAGAAAACTCACTTTGCCGTGTTCAATTCAGTAATTTTCTTGCACTCCTTTCCCGCTGGCTTCTGTGAAAATGCAAAGATTTGGAAGAATCGTCAGAATTAGAAAGGAATATGCGTCCCGTCTTGCTTCAACTCTTGGCAAAAAAATGTGGTAATCCACTAATGAACAAAGTGATAAATTCAAGAGTTCGATAGGACTTTGCGCATCTCATTGTGCAATTGATTGTTTTTTTTTGCGGTCAAGAAGAAAATAGTATCCAACTTTTTCAATTTTGTTTTCTTCCTGCGTGCAGCACTGATTCACACATGTACTCCCTGTACGAGACAGCTCGCAGTATTCTGAAGTGAAGCACGGTTCCTGCAATTTGATCTTAAAAATGTAATTCTCAAAGTAGGAGACTAATGATCACTGATCCCAAAAATTTCCCAAACTTTAGTAAAAATGGTTGGAAATGAAGCGGGCAACGAAACAGGTGCCCCGTCATTAACACTTTTGAATCACTGATAATCATTCATCCTAAAAATCTCCCTATCTTTTGCAAAAAAAGCAAGTTTGCCTAACCGTTGGCTATGATGTTTACAAGATGAGACTACACCGCCTCAAGGCGTCCCAATAGTTTAGAGAGAGTCCCCCCCCCTTTAGAACATTCGCGAAACGTTTTGCGCTATCGAACTACGCATTGAAATATCCTAGAGCACTGAAATTAGATACAAGTACCGGCGTCCCTTCTCTTTCTCAATTTCCGTGTCCGCTCCAGTCACTATTCCGCTGCCCAGCGTCTGGCGCCAATCGAAACCGCAGAGGTGTGCGCATACCGTGGGGAAACCATCGGCGCTTATCACTTATCAGTGTAGCCCCTGGAGGAGTCTCCACTCATAGTGGCTAGAGCATAACACGCGAACACAAATACAAACGCACAACTCCTTTATATATACTATGGATATCCTGAAACGCAAATAACTATTTCTCCTTCGAACTTGTATGTATTTGAATAAAGAATAAAGTGAATTGGAATCAGAAGAAGTGAGCTCGTCATTAACACTTTTGAATAACTGCGTGGATCTTACCGAGCATTGAGATTTGACGATTTGCCATGTACAGAAAATGACAGCAAGGAGATGCACAACATGCATTTGTAAATTCCCACCACAACTACTACTTACTGAAAACTGTGAACAACTAGCACGACCTTAGTCATGAGATTCAGTGATAAGAGCAAAGTGAAGAGTGAGAGGTGTAACCAATTCTCAGAAGGCAAGTGAACGAAGAACAGGCGCGAGGTGAAACGGTCACAGTATACCAATTTTCAAGCATTGGCCTTCCCGCTCCAGCTGTCTGATTGTCTAGCTGTGAACTTGAGTTGTAATTGACAGCCGGCGGGCCCACAGGTTCCTGTTGTGAGACGGCCAGCTGAAACATGTTCTGTTGGCGGCCTGTTAAAGAAGTACTGAGAACTGTATCAGCGTGTGAATGTTCTCGAGATAGTTTTCGATGCTTGGGAGCAGCGAGTAGAATGACGGAAACTTTTTTTTATAAATAACATGTATACAAAAAGTTACAAAACGCGCGCTCTCCCGCACTCCGTTTGCCCCAAGAGAACGGCTGGCGACAAGGATTCCTCTCCAATTCGTGCCACACATTTGACGTGACAGGCAGGGAAGGGAGAGAGTAGGGAGAGGGAGAGAGTGTGCGTGAAGGGTTAGAACAACAAGATTGCGCCCTTTCTTAAAAATGCGAGCGAGGATCCTACACTAGGGGAAATGACCGGATGGAAATGACCGGATGCCTCCAGCTCTCAGCACTTCTTTAACAAATGCTGAAGTTCATTCGCAGCAGGGTCCGCATTTCCACCAGTCTGACTCTCGAAATGGAGGCATAATCTTCAGAACATGTTTTGTCTCTCTCTCTCTCTCTCTGCTCTCTCTCTCTCTCTCTCTCTCTCTCTCTCTCTCTCTCTCTCTCTCTCTCTCTCTTCTCTCTCTCTCTCTGAATAAACTGAGAAAGGCTATTATTTTTTGTTCCTGTTTCGGCTGTATGTGGTCACTCGTAGTCAGCCCATATGCTGATTGAAGGAGAGTTAGTGAACTGATAACGAACAAGAAGGGAAACGGTAACAATTGAAACTCCGAGGGGTTCAAACTATCGAGCGAAAAAAAATTAACAGTTGGCCCTAGTGCATTCAAAGTGTGCAAAAAGAAATGTAGTGAGATCTTCGAAAAATTGATTTGGGGAATTATAGAAAGATTCGAGATCTGCGGATTTCGATTTGGAATTCCCATTTCTCAAACCGAATCATGCATTTGTCGTGACAAAGAATGCAAAATAGAATCCAATGGAGAGAGGAAATGTGCCAGACTCAAATGCATGATTACGTTTGAGAAATGGAAATTTCCAAATCTAATTCCGCAGATCTCTAATCTTTTCTATACCACCTGCACTACGCGAAAAATTCCCCACATGAATTTTTCGAAGATCTCACCACATTTCTTTTTTCACACTTTGAATGCACTAGGGTCAACTGTTATTTTTTTTGAGAATAAACTTCAAGCGAGGTAAACCAAATCAAGAAACCCGTTGCACAGCCCACTTTTCAGGTGTTAGAGTACAAAACGAGCAGAGTTCAGTTGAATCAACAAATACAGAACATCCATTTATCATAAAAAATGTGTATCAGAGTGTTGAGACATATTCTCCGGAAACGATTGTTCTCACTCGTTGTTTGGATGTATGGGGACGAATTTCAATACAAAATTCAACTAGGCACGTCATATGTGTCTACGCACATGAAGAACAATTCTCTGTCTGGGAAGATACCCGCTAAGGATATTTTTGTATATACACGAGATTTGAAATTGTAGAGAACTCCACGTTCGAAGCACTCCCTGCAAACATAAAGTTTTTTTCCACATTCACTTTCTTTGTCCAGTTACTTCTAACAAGTTTCCAACTTCAACTTTCTGACATAAACTCACCGGTAGGGACCCGTAAGGTTAGCTGACGGAAGATAGGTGTTGCAGCTGGAATGAAAAAATCACTTTGTAATCATAGTCTCGAACCTCATGCAGTGAGCAATTCATCAAGAGCAGAAAAAGATTTTTCTCTCAGGAATTTTGCACAGGGAAAAAGTGTGATGTTTTTCCACAAAAAAATCTGATAGTCAGTTAGAATGTGTAAGGATTCACAAGAGACGAAAAAAATTTTCCGTCACTAGAAAACAAAATATTCTAAGGATTCGAGCAAGTTCGTGTTATGAACCTTTCTTCGGAGAGTCATGAAACTTCGATGTTGCTTTTCTCTTTGCTCATATTACTGAAGTCAGAATCATAGTTTCAGTCCAAGCATAAGCAGCGTAATTTATAAACCGAGGAAAACCAGTTTTTCTATAGCTAATAGCAATGACATACTTTGAATTGTCACGAGAAATGTAATGAGTTTGCAGAACTTTGCCTTTTTTGAAGTTACGCTGTTTACCTTTGGACTGAAACTATGATTTTGACTACAGTATCTGGTATCTGTATCTGGCAGTATCTGGGGCGGTCAAAAGCGCGAAAAATTTCCACTGTAGTCTCATGAGCGCATGCGCTCATTTATAATTAGCTCTCACATAAACTCACGTGGTAACCATCCGTGTTACGACTTTGCCAGAGGGATCGTTTTGTCTGCTTGGATCCGCAACCCATTCGCCCGTCTCTGGATCGCAATCGAGAGAAACATCGGAACTGTAGCTATGAAGACGTGCCCCTTCCCCTTGAGGCGCGATAGATTGTCCCCTCTTCGCAGGAATAATTAACAAGGACGACATTTTCTGTAAAACACAAAATATTCACAGTCCCCTCACAACGTATGCGTTTGTGTGTGATGTGTTTGTGTGTGTGTGAGCAACATCATATCCACTACACCCCGTGTCAAAATTATGGAGATACCCTGTTTTTGAAGATTGCCGGGACAACCCCGATAACAGTTGAGATGTAATCTCCCTGAACTGTTTTCCTACGTAATTGAACTACTCTCGGAGCGTACGGTATCGATTGCTTTTATTTCGCATTTTTTGTGCGCGATTTTCTCTTTTTCTGCTGTGTCAAAAATATAGGGACACTAATAAACATATATGTTTTTTTCGAATCATTTCTACGTTCCAGGTAAAATGTCAAGAGGCAAAATGCTAAGCGTCTCTGAACGAGCTGCAAGTTCTCAATGGGTGGTGTATGGCTACTGTATTTTTGCATTCAAAAGCGATATATGCAAAACTTCATCTGGGCAAACACCACAATTTTTTTCTCGCATTCTCTCCCAGTGACAGCTTCTTTCTCTTTCTGTAATAACAAAAATAACAATAACAAGAAAAATAATAATAAAAAAAAATAATAATAAATAATAAAAATAACAAGTCACAGTTGTGTCAGTTTCGAGTAGCTGCGCTGTGCTAGATTTTCGATTAAAATCCATCTTGAAGATTTTACCACCCGAGTCGTAGTAGATACATGGTGCGCAACAACCATTATTTTGCTAATTCACACAGAGCCATACACCACGCGATACACCATCTCGGAAAGAGAATGAGAGAGCGATGACCGAGAGAGGGGAGACGTGCGCACATCTTTTAGTCTGCGTCTCTACTTGTTCCATTTAACCAGGTCTGGCACTCTAACACCAAAAATCAGTTATCACCAATGGTGATAGAAATTCGATATGAGATAGAGCTTGGGCTGGTCATTGTCATAGCATGTGTGAAATCCCTTTCCTTTGCAAAAACGGTTCGGGTTGCACAATCTTTAAAGGAGGAATCATACCCATCGTAATCTCACAGCTAAACATTTATGTGCATAACGCGGAGCGTTATGTCATTTAGCAGATTGGCACACCAATTGGTTTCGTCCAGCAGACTGACAATTTGGTCTGCCTAATCTACTAAATGACATAACGCTTCACGTCATGCACAACAATGTATAGCTGTGAGATTATGATCGGTATGATTCCCCCTTCAAAGGATAATGAGCACGAGTGACTTCTCGTCCAAATTAACTTTTCTGTAGCATTTTGTGAAGGAGAGCAACCTCTCGAGCGCATTCATGTAGCGCTCTCACCCCTCCCTCTCGCAAGCGATTGGTGGTGTAGTGGTAGTGGGCTACGCTTGAGCGTTTTGTCGAGGCGCTGGTTCGATCCCCGGTTCCGTCACTCTCTTTTTCATTTCCCGCCCTCGTTTATCACAGGATTTCAAACTTCGAAGAGCTGTATACGGTAACCTGGGCATCGAGTTTTTTCGAGGTACACCTCATTCGAAAGCTCTCTTCTGGGGCAACACATCGGTGCCCTCTATTTTGCCATTACAAAACTCGTGACCGATCCCCTTTAATAATCCCTTTGTCCCTTATATCTGTCGTCGCTCACGTTCTCTGGTATTTTATCCTGCGTTTTAGAGGCGCTGATCTATGGCCTACGTCAACGATGTTATGGAAGCTGCGCGACGCCAAGTTTTTTAATCGGAGAAGATAATGCTGTTGCGATCATCCACATCATATCTCATACCGTTTTTCTTGTAGCGTATAACACACCGCACATTCTAACAGACACATGCCATTTCGCTCATCCGATTGTTGCGCCTTAGCATACATCGTATACTTCGTATACAGGATTGATAAAGCGATTTTCACTTTAGAGGCGCACGTTCATGAATCGACGCTTCCCAGCAGCTCAAACTCATCCTGCGCTGAACGAACGCTCAGCGGCAAAAGAATCATCCCGCGCTTCAGAAGCGCAAAAATGATGCTGAGAAGCGCAGGGAGAATTATCCTGTGCTGGTTCGACGCTCCCTAGTGTACAGACTCCATCTATGTTTTATATCCGCGTACTGTAAGGCGCACTTCTGAGTGACCCAACAACACTTCATCTTTTTTTCGAGCTGTACCCACGGCTCCTCGGGCAGGGAATGTCATTTTTGGAGTTAGCTTTTCCTGTCTAGAGGACTTGTTTCCACCTCGATCGTATCTGATCGTGAATCATGAAAGAATTGTATGAGCGCAAGGAAGCGGCGGATGAGCGCAGGGGAAGTGCAGGATGATCGAAAGGGAAGCGCGGAATAAGAGCGTTCTTTCAGCGCTGATAGGATATGAGTGGGATCGCGTAAGAATTTAGTTTTTTTTGCAAGAAGTGGCAGACAAAATTTTTTTCGCTGTTTTTTGCATTCTACCTTTTAGAGCTGGGTGGGGCTGAACAAAAAATGAATGGGCGGTATATGCACCCGGCCTCTCCATCGTGAGTTATACAGGTTACAAAAACGGTTGATTTTGGCACTCATTGAGACATTTCTCTGCATGTTCTCAACCATATACGAAATTTAGCATGTCAAAATGAGCGTACAGATGTGCTGCAGATTATGCTGCCGCACCAAAAAGACCGGCTGTAAAAATGGTCGCACGGCAGATGATCAAATTTTTCAGCACTCCTTAGAAGTGGATGACGAATATATGATATTTTGATATGTTGTGCAGCCTTTTCTCCTGATTCGAATGACTATCATTTGAAGTGGGGTTACCATTCCAAATATTCGACTTTTTCAACTTCGAAATGAGATGGAGCTGAAACTCTCCATCCGTAACTGTTTGTGGGTAAGTTATACGTACTCTTCAGCGAGTAGTACAAACACTGCTCAGAAAAACTCGTGCCCAGAACCGATTCAAACTTTTCAGACCAAGCGAAACCGCCTCTGAGGCTGTTTTATGTACTCTCTCTGGAGTAGTACAGAAACGGTTCGAAAAAACTCGACCCGGAAGCAGTTTTCCTCTTTTTCTGTTCTGGTTCAAACTCAGAATGTCTTATTTTTTTATTCTTTGAAGCCAAAAAACTCAAAAATTTGGAATAGGAACCCACTTCAAATGATATTCATTCGAATCAGGAGAAAAAGCTGCACAACATATCAAAATATCGTGTATTCGTCATCCACTTCTAAGAGGTGCTGAGAAATTC
>CAVOJK010000154.1:0-32496 GCA_963695495.1 Hololepta plana | reverse complement strand
ATGTCGGTTCCCATTGCGAACTGTTTCCGTTGAAAAGGTACTGATGGTGAGAGCTATATCATCGTGTGAATGTTTTGGCGTAGTTTTTTACTTGGCAGCAGCGAGTAGAGCGGCGAGAACCAATTTTTTGAATGAATACGAAAAGTTACGGAAAACGAACACCTGCTCTCCCATACTGGGCGCCTAACAAGAACGGCTGGCGACAAAGTTCCTTTTCATTTTCGTGCGACCGAGTTCACTTCTGATGGGGGAAATAGAGAGGGTTAAAACAACAAAATAGAGAGGGTTCAAACAACAAAATAGAGAGGGTGACTTCAACATGCCATTTATCGACTGGTACTCGCTTACTTCTTCTATCCATCACAGATTGAATTTCGTCTTAGACAACGATTGCAGTACTAGAGGTGATCATATACTAGATCTTGTCCTTGCCAACAAAGACATCATTCCCGACTGTGAGAACTCTCTACCACTCTCACAAGGAAGACATTTTAACCAATTATGGAAAATCAACTAATGACTTTCTTTTTCTGAAAGCTCTTTTTACGTAGATCACGATAGTGAAATCGTTTGCTGCAGAATGATAACCGCAGCGCCGTACGGCGCCGCCGAAAAGTGGGTCAATTTTCATGTATCTCTGTCCATGCGCTTACTCTGTCCATGCGCTTTCATGTATCTCGTCTCTAGTTTTCTGTTCTGGTCATTTCGAAAGAAGAACTTTCGTAAACCGGTCTACTCCAAGCAGCAGCATGGCCGAATGGATAGCGAGTTAGTCTAGTAAGTTGTATTCTCTTTGGGGCGTAGGTTCGAATCCACACTAGGGAAGTTCTCCTTTATATTTTGCAAGTTAGTACGAAGCAATCTCCTCCTACGTTGAACGGAAGCTAAATTGCTTTGTTCGATTTCCATGTTTTTTTGCATTTCTGCTCGGTAAGCCATTGAGCGGAAAATCCTAGATATTCACACAGAAGCTCCCGTTTTTTCCTTGGAGTTTTAGCTCTTGCATGAACCGCTGAATATTATGAGACCAGTGAGGATGTGTGAGGATAGCAAAGTTCGGGGCATCGGAGATATGGGGAAAACAGAAATTCCGTTGATGAACATCGCGTATGTTTCTGGACTCGGATCAGTTACGTCTCGCTCGGCATAAAAACTCTGTGAGAGTTACAGAACTTCGAAGTTTCTACTCTCTTCGCTCGTTACTCATGATTACCTAAGATCAACCTTTCAGGCAAATTGTAGAACAAAAATATTCCTACATTACCCCTTTCCGATTCTCTCAGAAATGCTCTCATTAAATCTTTGATACATCCATCACATTTGGGATTGCTCCAGTTCGACTCACTCTCAGAAACTCCCACTCCGAGAGAGTTACTTTCAATTACACACCTAGAGTTACTTTCAAAACATTCGCAAGTCGAGCTATCAAGATTAGGAATAATCTTGAGCAAAAAACACTCCGCGCCATAAATATACCCCCCTTACTTTTTCGGTTTTTCTGGAGAACATTTGAACCACGGAGTTTTTGAGTTACAGTGATGTTCTGCGTCACGAATGATTGTGTTGTTACGATTTTGGGATCGAAAAACTCAAATCTGGATTTTTTACGTTTTTTTTTCGAAATTCGAGCTGCGTCATAAATAATCTGAGAAATTGAGAGATATGGATGTGGTAACCGACCGATCGCACTTGGAGTATCAAGAACATCCTCCATGCGTGACGGAAATGTGATCTCCTGTTTGAAAAATTGTTTTCCGAATGACTAGGGGGTTATGAGCGCTAAGAACTTCAAAGATAGAGTTTCATGACACTTTAGCTCTACGTAGGTACTCTCTATTTGTGTACTATAGTCAGCAAAGCTTATAAAAATTATTCACAAGAATTTTCCAACATCGTTACATTTTTCTTTGCACCTGGCTCTCACTCATTCGGCCGTGAATCTCGATTACTTGAAGTCCAATACAATCTTGATTGGAAAATGTGGAGAATTATTTTCTCATCAAGAATACATGCCATTACGGGTGATGAGCACAGAATCACTGACCCAAAATGGGTTTTGAATCATCCCTCACCCATAGCTGAAACGTGCCTGGGGAAGAAACTATAAATACAGGGTAGATCGGCCCGAAAGCCATCAAACGCAGCGTGATCCTACGATTTTTCTGATCAGAAAACGATGCTTCAGCAGAGTTATTCATTCAAAGTAGCTTTGCAATCGATTTCTCAATTTTTCTCAAAGTGCGCTCTTATTCGAAATTGAGTTTTGGGGCTGGAGTGTTCCAAAACCCCAGAAGTACTTTTTTCTGAAAAAAAAGTTTTCTCTATCAGTTTTGAGTCATTTCAAGGTGTGTGGTTGTTGATCTGAGACTGTGGTAAATTTTTTTCCCTGCTTATCGCTCTTGCCTCAGGACGGCCGACTATTATCTCTTGTAATAAATCTGATATAAACCGTATCGCCAGGTGACACTTTTGAATTTACTTCAAAAAATCACGAAAACATGTGACAGATTGGTTTCCGCTAAAAACCCTGTCCCAGTTGAGAAGCAACAGAAAAACGGTAGGGGGGGGGCTATATTTATGACTTGGTTAGAATTTCGAAAAAAATTCGTAAAAAACCAGATTTGAGTTTCTTTGTTCCAAAGTTGCAACAACACAATCATTTGTGACGCAGAACATCACTGTAACGTTGAAACTCCGTGAGTTCAATCGTTCTCCAGAAAAAGCGGAAAAGTGAGGGGGGGGGGCTATATTTATGACGCGGACTGTATTGTTGATCTCCCAACGAAACTCTTCTCTACGTTTTTAAAGAAAACTCTCAACTTTTCATAACTAACACCAAAATTCGCACTTGGTTCTTCCGACGGTAACCATCGAACCCAATTAGAATCCACATGTATGTATGTATGTTTATCGCAACTCAGTGAGAGGTGGATGGTTAGCGAGCGATTTGTAAGTGAAAGCGATTCGTGAGAGAAAGCGAGCAAGCGATTTGCAAGAGAGGAAGTTTTGCTAGATGAAAAAAAGCGAAGTGAGCAATCAGTGAGTAAATATGAAGTCCAGAAAGTAGTTCCTTTTTGTAGCAGGAATCGTGAAATGTACTTTCTTTTTCATGTAGATGGTAGAGAATAAAGAATAAAGAATAAAGATTAGAGAACAAGGAGTGCAGAGAAATAAAATTCATGAGAATTCACACGATGCTATGTCCAGACTAGGGTGACTAAAACAGTTATCAGTTGAAACGGTGAAAAAACAGTTAGCAACTGTTTTCCTACGGAAAAAAATAGTTGGCAACTGTTCTCGGGTTTTTAACGGATGCACATACGGTCAGTCCGTAATTTGTCTCGACTATCTGAACGATTTCTCCCATGAAAACGAGCGTTCCAACTCGAGCATCTTGTCTGCAAATATTCACCCGCATGTTGAAATGTTTTTGAGAAGCTGAATTTGTTTGAAACACAAGTAATCTCTTCATTTTTTTATCCTTGCCCCGGCGATGATAAATCTGACCCAGTGCTACAGTACCCGAACTAAACTGTTCGCGTAACGGTTGGTTGGTCCCAGAACGATTGAATCATAGTTGAAACAGTTGGCAACTGTTTTTCAATTCAAACGGTAACTGTTTTAGCCACCCTAGTCCAGACCTCAGTATAGTCGGCCGAGACCCGTGAGACCGTCCAGCTATAACTGAGACAGCAGAATGGCCGATTTATGGCTGATGTTGTATTCAGTTTCCAGGAGAGAAACATGAAACCTCGTATTACTGAAGTCGCCTGGTATCATTGAAATCAAAATCATGGTTTCAGTCCAAACCAGTTTTTTTACCATTAGCAATGGTCTACTTCGAATTTTCACAAGGAATTCAATTAGATTGTGGAACTGAAACTCGGCCACTGCTTCGGGGGAAACCACCAGTTTGCCACCTTTGAAGTTACGCTGTTTATGTTTGGATGGAAACTATTATTTCGACTTCAGTAGTAGCTTGTATCCCTATCAAGCTGTTTCTGTCCGACTTACTGCTCTCAGTCAACTATACTATATTGCAGGAAACTTGCAGCGGTAGCCCCTTCACAGTGGTTCGACAACAATGCGAGGCGGGCATCGATAAGCTGCTGTTTGCCATATCTGGCAACGCTATGAAAAAGTACGTTAGATCAAAAGTACGTTAGAAGTACGTTAGAAGTAAAAAGTACGTTAGAAGTACGTTAGAGAGAAAAAGGTTTGACATTGCTATTTGGAACCTGTTTGCGGGCTCGATTTTCCGAACTAGTTTTGTACTACTCTCTGGAAAATTGTTTGTGGGCACGAGTTTTTCAGGATCAGTTCTTTACTTTTCTCTGGCGTGAACAGAAAGCAGCCTCCGGAGTTCTCCCATTCAGTTTTGCATAGTAGTACAAAAACTGCTCCACATCAACTCTTGCCCATAAAACAGTTTTGATTCTTTCAGCCTGCAAACAACTGCCTCTGGAGCCGTCTTTTTGTACTTTCCAGAAAGTACACTGCGCGTCATATTGATAGGACAGGGTCAAATTTCAAACTTTTCTCAAGAACGAAGTGTCTGATTTGGATGCTAATGCCTTGTATCTTTTCTTCTCCTCCGATAACTGTTATCTTACAAGGAACACACCTTCAGTGGGTCCGGAAAAATCACTAATGACCCACATATTCTGAAAGGTCTCTGTGAGGGGATGACATTCTGAAAAACTCAGCTGCTAAATAGAACTGGTATGGCTGCACGAGCGGACTGAAAGTATTGGCATTTCAGTTTTCAGTTCTTGACCCTTCCCATTGCTGTCTTTCCGTAGCAACAGCGTGGCCGAATGGATAAGGGATTTGTCTGGGAAAAAAAATTTTCCAGTTCAATTTTTTTCGCTGTTAGACTTTTTTGCTATTTTGAAAGACATCGTCGGTTATTCCAGAAACGTGAGAAAACAAACATAGGGAAAATAACTATCGATGTAGATGATCAAATGCGACGATATTTCCCACATCGTTTTGCTTCCTGTGGATGGAACCATTTTCTCATGTTCACTTCACGAAACTCCCGAATGTGTGAAGATAGCAAAAAATTATCTGGCAGAAAAAAATTGAACTGGAAAAGTTTGTTTCCCAGACAAATCCCTTATCCATTCGGCCACGCTGTTGCTACGGAAAGACAGCAATGGGAAAGGGTCAAGAACTGAAAACTGAAAAGCGAATACTTTCAGTCCGCTCGTGCAGCCATACCAGTTCTATTTAGCAGCTGAGTTTTTCAGAATGTCATTCCCTCACAGAGACCTTTCAGAATATGTAGGTCATTAGTGATTTTGCCGGACCCACTGAAGGTGTGTTCCTTGTTAGAAGTGAGACCCTTTCATCTTGCTTCTGTACGGGAAGAGAAAAGAAAACTTGGAAATCAGGTGCGTCATATTGATAGGACATGTCGATTTTTTGATAGTTTTTCTGCAGATAACAAATCTCTCTGATCTCAAATCCATATAAATACTGAAGTTTTCATTCTTAAAAGTTGCGCAATTGTATTTTACAAGATTAGGCTGCGCCGCCTCGAGGCGTCGCAAGAGTTCGGAGGGTACTTTTCGATAGAGTTGTACCTTCAATTTTCTTCTAGAATATTCGCGTAACATCTTTTAGTATCGAAGTACAGAATGGAACATTCTAGAGTACTGAAATTAGGTACAAATATCGGCTTCCCTTCTCTTTCTCAATTTCCGAGTCCGCTCCAGTCATAATTCCGCTGTACAGCGCCTGGCGCCGGGAGGGGGTGGCGTCAAACCAATACCGCAGCGGTATGCGCATGCCCTGGGAGCATCTTTCGGCGCCCACAACTAATCAGTGGAACCCCTGGGGAGAGCCCCACTCATAGTGGGTGAAGCGTTACTAACCCACACACACACACACAGCTCCTTTATATATAGTATGGATACCGAACTTGAATCGATCAGACCTATCTGGCGAACGAAGAACTAATATTTTCATCACACTTTCCAAGGCGAGAAGGAAACTTCCGATTTTCGTTTCTGTGTACAGTAACCTGGATGGCAATGCATGAAAACAAATGAAGGCGTCTGTGAGCAAAAATGAGTAAACTATTCTGAAAATTAAATGAATGAAACTACCCATAGCAAAAAAATATTTTTTTCTGGAGCGGGAAGTCCTGACTTTGATAGGTTTGAGATTTTTTTTCAGAGTTGTAAGGATGTTCCGTCTAACTTTGTGTACTGTTCATCATTTGTGTGATCATGTTCAATTTTTCTCAGGTAGTTCCAGAACCATGCCTTCCCATAGGGATGGCTCCGCGAAAGACAATGATTTCCGCAAACGTCAATTTTGTAGTCTCGTTTCAACGTGTTGCGGGAAGACTTCATCTCCAACCGGGTACATAATCATGAGTGTTTTTTTGTTGACAGTACCTCCAATGGTTATTTATCATAAATGGGATTGATTGTTCCAGTTGCAAAGTTCGCATTTCAAATACCGATAGAGAGCAATAATTTTTGAACGATTGCGAAAAATTGATCAATTGGTAATGTCATGAATCTCGAAAACCAGAGTCGTTTAAGGCATCGAAGTCGATGATTTCACATTTGCGAGGCAATTTCTAGCGAAAAGAAGGGCTGAAAGGACCCCATTCGAGAGTTCCGTTATTTCGAAAGAGTCAAACTCAGTTCATTCTGGTCACACATACGGTTTTTTTAGCAGAGTACGGCCTTAGAAGGGCGAATACAGATTTTCGTTCGTACGATCTGACGTAAGAAATTGAGAAAATTCCTAGAAAAGTGTTTAGTAACCTTACCCACTATGAAAAATATTCCCTAGATGTTATATCGAACGGAGAAAAACCTGGATCGAAAAAATCAATTTTTTATTTTTCTATGGCGCCTCAAGATCTAACTTCAATGGTGCGTAGAGACCACTAACATGTTGTTCAGATGAAATTATCCACACTCAGAACAAGTACGAATGTCACCTTTTATCGATGTGTTTGGCGTCAAAAATCGACATGTCCTATCAATATGACGCACCTGATTTCCAAGTTTTCTTTTCTCTTCCCGTACAGAAGCAAGATGAAAGGGTCTCACTTCTGAGATAACAGTTATCGGGGGAGAAGAAAAGATACAAGGCATTAGCATCCAAATCAAACACTCCGTTCTTGAGAAAAGTTGGAAATTTGACCCTGTCCTATCAATATGACGCGCAGTGTAGTACAATACTGGTTCGGAAAATCGAGCCCGCAAACAGGTTCTAAATAGCAATGTCAAACCTTTTTCTCTTTGAAGGTGAAAAAGTCATTTTTTCTTCAACAACCACATACAAAAAGATACTCATACGAATCAGGAGAATCTCCCGCACAAACTCATCACAAAATCATATCTTCGTCACCCCCATCTAAGAGGTGTTGAAAATTTCAATGAGCTACCCTGCGACCAGTTCTGAAAATCATGCTTCATTCTGGGGTCCACGATATAGAGCACAACAGTGCGCTCATTTTGATATGCTGTACTTCGCATACAGTCCAGAGAGAACGAAGATACGCCCTGTTGATTAGAAAAAGTAGGTGTTTTTGCGACCGTTATAGCTCGCGACCAAGAGGTCAGAATGATATGGTGCCCATTCAACTTATGCTCAGCTTGACTAGTTCTACGATCTGAGCTGAAAAAAATCGAGAAGAAAATTTTGGTCTGCCACTTTCTCCGAAAAAAGCTAAATTCTTACGCGAGCCAACTCATATCCACCTGGAGAGCAGCTGCGACAAACTTTGTTCTCATGACCTTGAGGCAAACCGAGATGTGCTCTCCAGTTTTTCGGAAATGAATCATTTCTGCGCACCTCATGATTCTTCCTCCAAACGGTGGCTCTGATCGTGCAGAAATAATAAACTTACAATCAGATACTGCGAAGGGTCAAACGTAATGATGTACGTCGCGGACGGATACTCGTCGTCCACTTTCGTTCTTACAAACCCGGTGAGTTTTTATGGCGATTACGGCCTTCATCGCGCCTCGCGGATTTTGTTAGTCTATATCAGCAATGATCATATGTACTCATTGAAACGAACAAGATGTATTTTCTTCAGGCCTTGTGGATCAATCCAAAAACCCTCTCACGTAGGTGAAACATACGATTAGATCTATTCTCCGACGAAGACACTCGAGGGAGACAATCTAGAAGTTGTATTTCAGGTTGAATTGTGGGAGTCTTCAGCGGACGATAAAAACAGAACTCGCGATTTGACTTGCGAAAATGGATCCTGGGTGAGTGGAGTCGCCTGGGAGCTCCGCGGAGCAACTGGTTCATACTACTGAGAGCAAAATCATCTTTGAAAGCGTAACTTCGAAACAGGTTAAATGGCTTTTATACTCATCACGGCCATGTGAACTTAGTCTCCATACTTCTCAGATACTCTACCCAAATTTTTCGAAAAATTCGTCAAATATGCTGTTGCATTTGGCACGTTTTCATAGAAAATGATCGCTATGGGAGCTTTGAAGTTACGCTGTATAGCCTGGGCGCGAAAAGATGATTCGGCCCTCAGTAATATAGTTGGCCGAGACCCGCATGCCCAATTGCAGTCCACTTGAAACAGCTAAACGGCCGATTCTGACCTTGAGAACAGGAAGGAATGAGACATGAATCGGCCGTTTCGATGTCTCATGTGGACGGTAATTGGACATACGGCTCTCGACTATATCATGTTTGCTAAATTCTCATAACGACGGACTGTCTCTTTCTGTCTGGACAAGCAACACGAAAGAGAAGAGAAGAGACGATGGGAAAAAATTCAAAAATTCTGAGAACAAACAAAAATGTGGCAATCATGAAAACATTTCATCGTCTCATTTTCTCTGGGCTGATTCTCGCAATGAGAAACACATAGAATAATAATAATAATAAAACAAAACACATAGAATAATAATCTACCGTGGGTAAGCATGGCGGTTTTTACAATGAAATCAACAATTTTATGAGACAGGAAAAGGCCACAGCTTTTCTCCAATGGAGTCGGTCGGTCTCACGGTCTTCTTTCCGGTTGACTCCAGTTCAGCGACACTTTACAGGTGGCTCGCGGTTTCGTTCACAGACAACAACCGAATCACGCTAACGTTGTAACGGCAAACGTTACTCATACATTCCGCGGAGCAGTAACTGTTTCCTGCTGGTCCCCATTTCCCGGATTCTGATCCTCAGAATTCGTGAGCACATCCGAGTTCCACGTCCATGACATTTTCGATACCTGATCAGCTCTCAGCTCCAATCATTTCTATATTCCGTACAAAAACGTACAATTCCCGAGTGTCCCATTCATATCTTCTGGTGTGATCAAACTGTGATCAATGTACATATTTACAACCTCAATTTTGTTTCTTTACGCGATGACTCATTTCTGACATCCAGACGAAAGCTTTATCTTTCTATGTTCAGAACGCAAATTTTCTTTTCTACACTGTGTGATTCTCCTGAAATATCCAGTTCACGGAAACGAACATGATCCATGGAAGGAGTACAATTGATCTCCGGTTTGGTACAGTATACAAATGTTTTCTGTTCATAGGTCTTCTCTCTCTCTAGTTTCATATTCCGATGTACTTATTGTTAGAAAGACAGAGAAGAAGCAAGTTGTTCAACAAAGAAAGTACAGTTTCTATGCAGTCGCTAGCCCATGCAAAATGTGACAGATTGGCTTGACAAAAAGAACGAGAAAGCTTTTGAAAATGCGATGTCTTGTATCATGTGCCATGTTCTTTCTGCTTCTTGACAACATCTCCATCCTGTGAAAAATTTGCCATGTGCCTAGCCTCTTACGTACTACTTTTCATCGTTTATGGAGCGGTACACGTTTCTATTTCAGTATTTTCTATAGAGATTTCTCTCACGACACCTGTCTCACACACCACTTTTTTTATTCTGGCTCTCCAATCAATCTCAAAAAAAAACATTCGAACAGTTTCTGAGAGATTACCAGAACATATGTATACCAGGCATCTCAACCGCCAGGCTATTGCTTCAAGGCTATCCAGAGTATGATTATTCGCCCGAGAATCAGTTTCAGTTTTAGCCTCGACGAGATCGAGTGTAGCAGGAAATGTATTCAAATTGTTAGTTTTTTTCTGCTTTCAAGCTGATGCTGTTGTTCTGCAAAACAACGTGCATTTAATGCTTAGACGGGATCAACGGAAAAATTTCTGACTCAGCCTCTAGGTGGAGAATAGCACTCACCAAATTCTATATTCAAAAATACAGTTTTTATGAACTACATAAATGCTGGGTATCAGACGTACCACTTCTTAGATTACTAAAGTTCAATCGGGAAGTCTTCCCAAGCCATCAGGGAAGTATTAAAGGAGCGGTTCGAGGATCTTTTGTGGAGCAAGAGTATCATCAATCGTTTCAGCATGCGCAAATTAGTTACAGATGTTGACAGCCCACAAATGGTTTGTGGGCTGTCAATATTGAGAGGCAGAGAAGAGAGGAGACAGTGTGATACAAAAGGCGCAGACGAAAATGTTTTCATCCCAATCTTTCTAGAAATAAGTACTGTCACTAATTCGGGTATGATAGAACGATTGGTGATAACCATCTCTGCTCTATCTTCGAAAAAGATCCTTGAACCACACCTTTAACTGTCAGAAAGACTGTTCCGCTGTCGCTTTTCGCTCTGCTCCAAATATCACTTGCGTTTTTCTTGGCGCTGAAGAGTCTGGCACCCAAATGCCAGTTTGCTCGGCGCCAATCGCTCTCGTTGCAATGGAGAAGCAGTGTAGTGAGTTGATCGCCCATCAGAATCCATTTGTGACTGCGCAACACCCCAGTATTGATGATCATAGATCGTGAGCTTGTCCTGCAGAGTTCGTTTCATTGAAGATTTTATGACGTGAGTCGAAGTAAATCCGTCCTCAGGCTGGTCATTGTCATAGCATGTGTGAAATTCCTTTTTTTCCCAGTAATGATTCGGGTAGCACAATCTTTAAAAATAACGGACCGTTTCCTGTCTCACTCCCTGCATATATATCTCGCTGTGGATGTTCTGCTGTCTCAAGTGTAGTCGGACGGACTCACGGCCGTTACAAGTTATAGTAGAAAAGCTGAAAGCAGAAGATAACATATAGCTCGTAACAGAGAACCGTTGTGTGATCCGTTCGAGTGAACCCAGACAGCAGCAATAAATTGATTATTAGTGTTTCAGAATCTGAAACGTGGTGTGTCAGTCTAAACAGCGTCCTGTTCATTTTTGCAACTGCTGTAACGTGTCATCCAGGTCGTCTGGCACTTCACAGGTTGTTCCAAATGACCTCCTGGCATGACCTCTAGGTGGTGTGAGAAGACCACACACCAGTCTGTCGTTTCAATAAGACAGACGGAGTAAACAGGACGCTGTTTAGACTGGCACACCACGTTTCAGATTCTGAAACACTAATACTGTGATCAAGCTCTGCTGACAAAGGCTATTTCCAGTGCTCCTAACGTACATCATCAGCCCCGCTCACGCCTCCAATGTTACCTGTCCCGGTATGCAGAAGCTGTTGCTTGCCAGATACGAAGTTCTGTCTTATGCGTGTAAGCACCGTTTTTCTACTACATACTTGTCAAAACGAACTAGTGAAGTCGAAGTCAATCAGAATAATTTGTCTTACACTGACTAGTGAGTTCTTCTCGGGCCTGTAGCGTTCGGATTTCATTGATATAGCAGAAAGTTTGATGCAAATCAATATATTTTTTGTCCTTCAAGAAGTTGTTCATTTAATTGCTCATGATGGAATCTCTTCACAATTAGGATGAAAACATCAGATTACGAAGATACGAAGCCAGCGGCCGTACTACAAGACTTTATCGGACTCGAAGCACATTTTAACAGACTACCAAAAGCATTCAAGGTTCGTGAGTGGCGTTTGGACTGGAGTGTGAAATGGCAAAGAGTGTCTATTGGTATTTCAAAATCTGAAACGTGGTGTGGCGGTCTAAGCAGTGTCCGGTTCACTTTTCAGCTCGCTCTAACGTATCATCCACCCATCTGGCACTTCACAGGTGGTTCCATATGACCTCCTCACATGAACTCTAGGTCGTGAGAGAAGAGCACACACCAATCTAGCTTTTCAATAAGACAGACCAAGCAAACAGGACGCTGCTCAGACCAGCACACCACGTTTCAGATTCTGAAACACTAATAAGCCCGCACTGCAAGAACAATTTCGTGTTTGTTTCTCTCGGTCATCGCTCTCTCATTCTCTCCCCGAGATGGTGTATTGAGGGGTGTATGGCTCTGCGTGAATTATCAAAATAATGGTTGTTGCGCACCATGGATTTCCTACGACTTGGGTGGTAAAATCTTTAACGATGACTATTTCAGATAAAAAGCAAAAAAGTCATTGGATACTCTCGCGCTCAAGTGGATGCATGTCGAGCTGCAGTGCGTTTGAGCTCGTTTATGGGCAAGCAGGATGGAAGTGAGCGAGAATCAGAAACACTCGAAAAATTATGAAGACACTTTGCTTTGTGCACCGCCATGTACCGTTACCTGTCGGGCATACCTGACAGGAGCTGTCTAGAGGCCTTCAGATTTTTGAAAAACAAACTCATACAGGGAATATCTAGGGCCCACGATGTGTCTGAACGTAGAAGTATCGTCTCTCAGACTCCGAAACACCAGCATCAAGTGATGGTTGTAGCAGATATTAGTGTTTGAGAATCCAAAGGACCGTGCGTCAGATACACAGCGTCCTGTTCACTCGGTTTGCCGTCTTGAAAAAGACAGACTGGTGGGTACTTTTCTTGCACGACCTGGAGATCATGTCAGGAAGTCACATGAAAGCACATGTGAGCTACCAGACAGCTTGGATGACAGGAATCGGTTGTTTCAAGACGACAGACCAAGTGAACAGGACGCTGCTTATCTGACGCACCTTCGGTTTCAGTTTTTATCCTTCGGTTTCTCAAACACTAATACGATCCTGACCACGTTTTCATTACAGCATATCAAATTACGACACCGGCGCGGATTCGTGGGAAGAAAGATGATTTATCAGAGACACTCGATAGGGAGGTTGGTTGCTGCTCTTTAGAAAGCCGTAAATCCGACAGAGTACACTCAAGACAAACTGCCAGACGCATTCATCCCTTATCGTATGCAAAAAGAATGCAAAAAGCGACCGTTCCGTTGTCTCAGATGGACCCGGTCGGACTTACAGCTCTCGACCGACTCTAGTTTGTTTTTAGTTGAGTGACAGTGACAGTTTCTCGTTGCGACAACAGAGTAGAACAGTTTCGATGCAGGATTACTTCGTCGGCTGGAATGAACCATTGTTTTGAACGGAGGCGATTTATTTTCTCTTCATCAGCACTTTCCTGTTTGCAATATATCTCTCTCGACCTCTGTCAAGAATGGCAGCAACACTAACTTTGAACTTCGTTTTCGAAGATATCTATGTCAATACACTTTTGTCTCTTCAAACCTGATGTTTTTAGGGGTTTCCGTGATTTTTTCATCTAACTACCTTAATTTCCTTGTTAGACTGTTCTCTTTTCCTTTGTAGTAACAAGACACAGATGTGTCGATTTCATCCTTATTGAATCATTAAAATATGCAGCAGAAACCTCTTACCCGAATGTGGTGTTTGTGTCCGAGTTCGAAAAAAGAAAACACTAGGTCTAGACTCTAAAGTCTCGTAAAATTTTCGAAGTTTGCACACCACGTCTGGTGATTATGTTTAGCAACCGCAAAGCCATTCCGAAATAAGTGAACGTTCCCATTGAAAACAGGCGATTTCAGTAAATCGAGGGTGCAGAATTCGATTAGAATGAAAGAAATAATCTAGAGCAATTGTTTTATTGAGATTTTCAAAGTTGAACACGTATCTAATGAAGCTCGAATGAGCATGACCGCGTGCAATTTTCCCTGACCATGGAGTACAGTAAGCTGTCACCAAGCGGGGCAGACACGCTATAGTCGGGGGCTGAGAGGAAAGATGGAGCTGGGTCAAAGCGTCGCGGTGAACGCGTCGCGGTCGGGTGTGAGAACAAGGAAAGAAAGAAGAGAACCCAGAGAAGCAAAGTTTAAGCAGTGGAAGTCTTTACAGTACCTCGCATTTTCTCTCAGCCCCCGACTATACCTACCGTCCCTCCCTCTCTCAACTCACGAGCAGCCGCAACCGGATCCGTAGAAAAGGAAAACGGAACTGTGGAACACGAGAGCCGGAACCGTCTCCGTATCCGCATGGTTTGTTCACTTGTTCAGCTTCACACCACAATTGAGCTTTGCGGTTGCTAATTATGTTCGACTGAAGTTTCTGCTTTGAACAAAATGTCCCGAGATACTTCGTCTACCTTTTGACACAACAAATTAGTTTACGGAAACTTCTGCTCCAGATTTGCGAGAATTGTTAGGAATAGTTCAGGTTCACACATGAGGAGATCCCACTGATTGTGACGAAAGAGAAGGGAGAGCCGTGTATAAATGCCTGTGATGAGATTCATCAGACAATGAAACAGAAAAAAGGGCTGCTTTCGTGATTGAAGAGGGAGAGAAAGGGGCATAGAGAAAGAAAAAAAGAAAGAAAGGAAGAGAGAGAGAGAGAGAGAGAGAGAGAGAGAGAGAGGAGAGAGACAGAGAGACAGAGAGAGAGACAGAGAGAGACAGAGACTTTGCTTCATACCGTAGATCGTCGATATTGTAATGTACATGTTTTATTCGGTTCGTAATGCGCATTATGATTTTTCACGTTCAAGGTTTTGAAAGTCTGTTATCATCTGACAGTGTTATTTTTTCAGAGTAGCTTTGTGGGCTGGTTCGGAGCATCGTACTAGATAGTTTGCAAACACTTTCTCTCTATCTCTTTCTTTCTTTTTCTCCCTTTCTCTCTCTCCCTCTCTCTTTCTCTCTCTCCCGAACATTTTCGAAATTTGTTTTTATATGCAATTTTGGTCCAGAATAAACAATTGCAAACCGTATAATTCATTTATTCTGTCACCAGTTTCAAAATTTGTTCAAGTCCACTTGGAGAGATACCACAGAAAAAAAAGCTCGTGAGATCCTTGTACAGCAGCGATGAGTTCAATCAGACGGCGAAACAGAAAAGAGGCTGCTTTCGTAATTGAAAAGTGAGAGAGTGAGAGAGAGAAAGAAAGGGTCCGAGAGAGAGGGAGAGAGCGGGAAAGAGCAAGACTGCAAAAACGAAATTACACTTGCGCACACTTCTGTTTGCTCTCGAGAAGGAGTTGTCATGACATATTTCGGGATACCCATCTTCTATACGTCTCGGTTAGATACATCTACATATTAGAGTGTTCTCATAATAAGATCTTCTCTCTGTGGTTGGCCGAGAGCCGTAAGTCCGATCAAATCCATTTACGACATCAGAACCGCCGAACTTCACCTGAACAAACCAGGATAGTATGAGGCGTGAATCGGCCGTTCTGCTGTAAAGTGTACTCGATCGGACTATTATATATTTGCGTCTCTGCTTAAATCTCGAATTATTGATGACTACCGCCATGGCATCCTCGAGCACTTGCCAGCTCTTCCAAAATGTTAGTTTTTTTCATAGGCTTAGTTCTGGCCCGCACTGAAAGTGGGCGAGGTGAGCTCACCTCGGGGAACCTGCTCTCTCCTTTCCCACACTCTTCTCGCTTTCGTGAGGTGAGCTCAGCCCCACTTTCAGAGCGGGCCTGGCCAGATTTCACCGAAGTGGAAATCATAGTTCCAGTCCAAACACAGTCAGCGTGACTCCAGAGACTTAAAAGTGTTTTTCCCTGGAAACCCATCAAGTTCCATGTCTACAATTTAACTGAATACCTCATGGTAATTCGAAGTAGCCTATTGCTACTGGGTATATGTAGACAGCGAACGGCTCTCTCAAGCATTTGAGTTGCGTTGTTTATATTTGAAATGAAACTATGATTTTGACTTCAGTAATATCTAGAGACGAGATAATCGCAACTCTTCGTGCCAAAAGGAAATAAATAAAAACTCGTTTCCAAAAAACTGTAATTCATATCTCGCAACGTCCTGAGGCTAAGATGCTGAAATTTGGGGAGTGCGGTGATATCAGTCTTATGAACTATTCTACCCAGTTTGACGGTCATAGCCCCAGGACAAAGCAAGATGTGAATTACATCTTTTCGAAAACGAGTTTGTACTTTTGTCTGGGAGGTGCAAAGGGTTGCGGTTATCTCGTCTCCAGTAATATCTGTGGACGCTCAATATCCTTGAAAACAAATTGTGCCCACCTAGTTCACGGATGATTATCGTCATTAAAGATTTTACCACCCTAGTCGTAATAAATTCGTGGTGCGCAACAACCATTATTTTGCTAATTCTCACATCGCGCACACAATCTACGCCACAAGTCCTCCACGTTAGTGTGGGCAGAATGACACACGAGCCCTCGCCTCTCCCTTGACCTCACATGAGCTACTTGCCTCTCTTTCTCCGTCTCTTCTCTCCCATCCGAGGGCTCGGGTCAAGAGGAGAGGAGAGGCGAGCCTTCCATTCTAGGCGAGCCGAGAATGAGCCTGAGCGTTCTCTGATCCCTCTCTTGAGCTCTCCTATTGGTCTCCTTCACTGTTCAGGCAAGACTTCCATGCATACTGTGACTGATCCAAATATGTTAAGTAGAATGAAAGCTCGTGGATAATGTTGGACATGGATGACATGGATGTTGGATAACGTGGATATTGTCAACTGTATCAATTTTTATCAGAGATTCCAGAGAGCTCTCAGGAAAATTGACAGATTGAAACTAATTCCGTATTATGAAACCTTTATCAGATGACACCTAGTTCACAGATTGGGCAGTTCTGTTTTGCTTTCGCTGGGAAGTGCACTTGTTTCCCTAGATCACCGTCTTGGGTTTACAATGATGGGTGGTGATAACATCCCATCATCGGAAGCGCGCGCCTGTGGGAATGAACATCTACTTCGGAGCGTCTCATTTCATGATCACACGTAATTGGATATTTGAACAACACCTTCGAAAGCGAGAATGTTTTTTACCCTCATCAAGTGAATCGATCTCCTTCAGTTTGATGGAATCTGATAAAAACAACATGTTTTTCATTTCTTCATTCAAAATTGTTTTGGAACTACTTGATGCTGCGAGGCTCAACTGCCTACACATGGAGGCCTATGTTCATGGATAGTTTTCCTGCTAAACCCGAAATTCCAGTTTAATTGAGTCACTGGGAGTCCCCTAGGACTACCTAAATGGGTCGCGACTGGTGGGATTCCCTAAACAAACCAACCGTCGTCAGATTGAAGGAGAATGAGCCTCTATAGAGAGTGACTCACCGGGTGTCAGTAAATGCTCGTTTGGGCTCGCCTAGAATGAGGGCTCGGGTCGAGAGAGAAGAGACAGAGGAAAGAGGCGAGTGTCTCACTCTAGATGACCCAGCTCATTCTCTCCCCTCCAAGTGAGGGCTCGTGTGTCATTCTGCCCACACTACTCCACGTGGCCCTCTCCCTCCTCGGTCTCTTTTCAGTTTTTTTGCATAAAGCCCACTGGCACTCAGTATCAACTATCACCAAATTTGATGAAAATTTCAGGGTAGATAGAGCTCTGGTTTAACCCACAGACCTGTGCACAGACCTACCCACAGGTCTGTGTACAGATCTGTGCACAGATCTGTGGGTAGGTCTGTACAGACGTCTGTGGCGAGATGGTCTGTGGACGTCTGTACAGATGGTCTGTAAAGGTCTGTACAGATGGTCTGTGGTTGGTCTGTACAGATCATCTGTAGGTCTGTGGCTCATGCTTCTGGTGATTAGAAGGCTTGAGCAGTGTCTGAGCACTAATCAAAGAGTATTGCAAACACGCTTTATCACTTCAGGAGCGCAACAATAGCAAATTACACTGACAATTTTTGATTGTGAGCTTGTTTATGAGCTGGTGAAGATATCAATAAAATAGCCACAACACCGGGAATGATTTGATCTAATGGGCACGGCATTTGCGCAACTCGTGACTACTCCGCTCCTAGATAATATGATTCGATTCTATCAATGGATACGGTAATGTCTGCCAGAGAGCTATGAAAAATGTATGCACACATGTTCCTCCGATGCTGGGAACCAGTAGTTTCAAAACAGCTGTTTTCAAAGGTAAAACGACCAGCACAAATTTTTTGACTCACTCAATAAAAGTTATTGAAAATGCTTCGTATTCCGTTTAGCTTTTTTTGGTGGGTCGAGCTCAAAACTTTTCACCGTTCGAAAATTCTCATCTGGGAGCTGAGAAATTAAGAGTTGCGCAAATGTGAGGGCACCGATCTGATCTTCCTCGGAGTCGGAGAAGATGATCAATCTTCTAGTCGGCGTTCATGCGTCGACTTCTTCCTCATCCTCCGATCCGTAGCTGCAAAAACCCGACTAAACTACTAGTGAACATCTCCTTCATTGGTACTAGCAATCGCTCTCTCTCTCTCTCTCTCTCTCTCTCTCTCTCTCCTCTCTCTCTCTCTCTCTCTCTCTCTCTCTCTCTCTCTCCTTCTCTCTTTCTCTTTTCTTCTCTTTTCCTACTTATGATAGGAAAATTTCAACTTCACTATTGAGGATGACACGAGTTTAACTTCGCTACAGTAACCCAATGGTATTTTCGAACAAGCTACCATGTGGACTGGAATCGTCCCTTCGGAAAGTTGAAAGAAAGTATCAGCCTGCGTAAGGCGTTTATCAATTGTCTTTCAAGTTTTCTCATAACTCACCTGCGTGAAGCTCCCCATAGCCCGGCAGCAACTTCCATCGTACGGACGTCTTCACAATCAGGGCACTTCAGCGATTTCGCTGCAGAGTGCGACATCTCTTTTCTACCTCTCTCTCTCTCTCTCTCTCTCTTAGTTGGATGATGTGATTTCGAAGCTAGTCATAAATTTACGAGAACCACGCTGCTAGATTCACTATGAACATCTTGGTGTTTGAAGACCAATGTAGAAAAAAAGCCGAATGAGGGCTTATCCTGTTACAATAAAGCTATCTGGAGATGGAAGAATGAGCAGACTGATAAAAGTTTCTGTATTAATTATTCAGGGTGTACAAAAAATTATCAAAAAATTCGCGAAGGAAAAGCAGGCAAACCTAGACATCTTTATGGGCGAAGTTGCAGCCATCTTCATTCCAACGTTCAGACGTCTAACTGGAAAAACTCACGATTCTTAACTTAATTTCCAGACAATTTGAATTATTCGAAGCTTCGAAGAAGCTCTCTACATTTTTACATAACACTGAACATGAAATCAAAGAATGAAGAACAATTTCTCCAAATTTTGATTATTAATAGTTTAGATGAATTGGATAATATTTGGAGCGTTAACTGTTTTGACTCACTGCATTATTTTATGAGATCGTACAAACTATAGAGTAGTTTCTGCCTCAAACATGGAACAAATTCAAGAAGGTGTTAAAGTCAACTTTAAGTAAAACTTCAATGAAAATAGAAGCAAACCTGATAAGTCGAGCTCCTAGACGATCTTGTGCCTCCACACACTGACTGGATACCCTGTAAATGAGTTTTACTGAAATAAAAGTGACGAAAGACAGTTTTCAATCAAAAATAAAAACGGAAGACGAAACAGAGAACAATCAATACGAAACAGCATGTACGCAACGGCTGGCGTGACGCTTGGTTCGCTGTGTCAACAAGTGTGGGCTGTGTCATACCGTGCCACAGACTTCCACAGACGTCTGTGGTCGGATGTCTGTGGGTCTGAAGTCTGTACAGACGTCTGTGAGAGAGTCACAGACCTACAGACCGATCTGAAGTCTGTCCACAGATCTGTGGGTTACACCAGAGAGTTGAGTGTGATCTACACGATAGGATATGTGAAATTCCTCTCACGTCGAAAAACGGTTCGGTTGCACAATCTTTAAATAAATAACTGAACTTATAAGCATGCCATAAAAAAGACCGAATGAGTAACCCCCACATTTGTGAAAATTTTCTCATTGTCAGACAGCTTCAAAGTAAGCTCCGAAATACGTGTCCTCGGCTCTTTGTTCTTTTCCGCCCAGAAACGAAATGAAATCCAAGAAATGTAGCGAGCGATCCAGAAAAAAAAGTCGGAAAAGTTCGACTAAGAAATGATCATTAGGTTGATAAATGGAACGAATGAATGAAGCAAAAAGAGGCAAGCAAAAAAGCTGAAGGATAGCGGTGAATGTAGAGAAGGCGAGAAGTCAAACAAGGGGAGGAGGGAGAGAGAGAGAGAGATTATGATGAGCTTTGATAACAGAGAACTGGAGAGCTGTGTTCACGTGTGGAGGTTGAGAAAATGAATGGAGTGTGTCAAGAAGAAGTGTTTCCGCTTATGATTGATGTTCTCAAAGACAAAGACATGGATAGACGTGGAGAAGAAGAATAACAGAGGAAAGAGGAGGTAGAGCAAGACGGAAAAAAACAGAGAAAAAAGAGATGAGGTGAGAGAAAGAGGAGGGATGGGAGAAAGAGAGAGAGCGAGAGAGAGAGAACGTGAGAGAGAACGTGAGAGAACGAGAGAGAGAGAGAGAGAGAGAGAGAGAGAGAGAGAGAGAGAGAGAGAGAGAGAGAGAGAAAGGGAGGAAGATAGAGAGAGAAAATAGAGCGAGAGAGAGCCTGAGAGAGTGAGAGAGAGAGAAAGAAAGAGAGAAAGAAAGAGAGAGAATGAGGACGAGAAAAATTTTCCATGCGTCAGGGCAAAAGCTGAGACTGTGCATCATCTCATTATCAAGGATAAACAAACACGGTGGTTCTCATCATGAAATGGGGAAAAGATTGTCAGATATTATTGAGATTTTTTTTCCTTTTCTCGCTACGTTCCCGCATCTATCGATAAACAGCGAGAAACTTACACATGCTTTTGTTCGTAGAGTAGTGCAACAAGTTTTGCGCTGTTTATCCGTAGATGCGGGAGCGTAGCGAAAAGGAAAAACTCTCAATAATAATCACGCGATGACTGCGAAGATTGCGAGCTAGGTTTCTTTTTTTGAAAATTTGGCTCCGCATTCTTCGTTGCTCATAGTGAGCTATACTGCGAATTCCCAACCAGAAGAAATAGCTTTCTTACCTAGTAAAATCTTTGGGAAATACTTGCAAAAACTGAAAACATCTCTACTAGTACCTCAAACTGAAATAACTTCAGTCTGAACCAAAAACAGAAATCGAGTTCGCTAAGCAACGGTAAACCAACAACCGTATATTTTGTACCAGCATAACTACCGTATGACGTATAATTCTCATGTTGGCTCGATAAAGAAAATAAATAAACTTCAGTGCTACTTGAGCAGTCATTTTCCATGAAATTTCTCTACATGAATTAGCCTATCCACAAAATTTGCTCAGCACTTTTGGTAGTATGCCTTGAGAGTATGAAGAATAATTTGTTTATCGAATTTTGAAGAGACGTTTTTTCTACCTGATTTGAAGTTATTCGGCGTGACTAATCTATGACGTAGGCAGCGCTTAATTCGAACTACTCTGAATATAAAATCGGGTGTATAGTCGGCCGAGGGCCGTGTGTCAATTGCAGTCCACTAGAGACAGCGAAACGGCCATTCTCATGATGGGAAACCGATTTCCACTTTGAGAACAGGAGGAAGAAATACCGATTCTCACATTGAGAGCAAAAAAGGATGAAAACCGAGTTTCATATTGAAAGAAGGAAGAGCGTGGACCGGTTTTTAACGCTGACCAACAATAGAAAATGCGAGATGAATCGGCCGTTTCGCTGTTTCAAGTGGACTGCAATTGGACATACGGCTCTCGGTCGACTATAGGTGGACTCGGAAAGTGAGAAAGAGAAAACAAGCCGGTATTTGAACTTAATTTCGGTGCTCCAGAATTTTCCAATCTGTACTTCAATAGCACGGAGTGTTTCGCGAGTGTACCAGAAGAGAATCCAAACTCCTCGACGTAAAATCTGAGACTCGAACTCCTGCAAAGCCTCGAGGCAGCGCAGCCTCATCTCGTGTGAAATGAGTTCGTGAATCTTCAAACCGTCTCTCGTTCCGGGCGGTAAACGGCACGATTCGTCCGAAAAAAGGAGCCCACAAGCCGGAGTCGGACACCATGAGGGCGTAGTTCCAAGTGGCTCAATGTCACAGAAGCCGGCTTCGCCAGTGAACCCGGCAGATAACCTTTTTTTACCATCTGTTTCCCGCCGGCACTTCAATTAGTCTTTCTCGCTTTTCGATCAGTTTTTTGCAAGCTCAGCGCACTTAGAGCCGGGAGCTGTTCTATAGTCGGCCGAGAGCCGTAAGTCCGTCCGGCTACAGTTCAGACATCAGAACGGCCAAGAAAAGGCCGATTTTGCATTGAATAGCATTGAGAATGAGACATGAAACGGTCTGGTAGCTTGTCTCATGCAGACTCTGTCAGACATACGGCTCTCGGTCGACTATACTCCTGACCCTGGAATATGTTTTCGATGAAAGATCAAGTGGACGGAAATTATGAGCGAAGCGATCAGCTCCATTGTCAATATGTGCGTACAAGACCCCTCCCACTTTCCACACCTTTCCAATCATTCGTTTTTATCAACATTAACATGCTCTCTCTCTCACTCGAGGGATCACTTTCTCTCTCATTCTCCCTGTCATCGTTACCAAAACATGTTCAAGTAAATATGATATTACTGGGAGATGGCGGGTATTGAATTACAGTCCGTCGGCATCCACTTTTTCTACATCGAGTTCCAGATTTCAGTTGGGTGCACAGTTCCAGTTTTTTCACAGTATCATTCTTATTGAACACGGCTGAACTCAAGATTCTGGATGACAGAGGAGCTAGAGCAAGTGGAGTTCTGATCTTATCGTACCGCAATTCATTAATCGCCGTCTCACAGTAAATAAACGAAACTTTGCGTACATGTTTTCAGATCGTTCTAGCTCACAACTCTAATAAGTTTGCCAACATCATGAACGCCCTGAGCTACGCCATCATCTTGTGCATCTTTCAATGCGCGGCATCATGCATTCCGATGCTACCTACGAGTTAGTTTCCTGAACCCATGGAGATCAGATAATCGCTATTTTGGTCATTATGGAAGCAATGGTTTGACTTACGGAATAGTTCGCCCAACGAATCATGATGGTTTCTATCTCGAATAAACACAAGTTATGATTGCAGTCAATCCGAGATCTACGAGGTACGCTCCAATCATCGTGCCAGGTGAATGCTCTTTCTTTCCTCCATTTCTTATTGATTTATTGATTAATTCATTTGTTTTATATTACACTTGATTGCTCAAGTATTACTGAGGTCGAAATCATAGTTTCAGTCCAAACATAAACAGCGCAACTTCAAAAGTGGCAAACTGGTGTTTTTCCAGAACCAGTGGTCAAATTGAAATTCTACAATCTCGTTGAATTCCTCCTGGCAATTCAAAGTAGCTCATTGCTATTGGCTATAGAAAAACTGGTTTTTTTTATAAATTACGCTGCTTATGTTTGGACTGAAACTATGATTTTGACTTCAGTAATAATGGAAACTTTCAAACTATTTTTAATGCGTGTGTGCGTTCTCGGTTCGGGCCGAACCGTACTTTGGCTCAGTTTTCTGACGAATAAGACTGTTGCTTCCGCAAATTCGATTTAATTGGAAACACAGCAATGAAAGATGTATTTTTCAACTATAATGATTTCTGTGGACTATTTGCCTATGCGTTATTTCGCCAAAAATGTCACTCGGAATATCGAAATTACAGAAAAGGCATGTCCTGCTGTCTATCAAGTGAGCCGCCTCATTTACAGTCTTTTTTGCTGGCCAATGATATTTTATTTTCTCTCAAAGGACTATGTTTACACATATTACATGTTTATTTAGTGAAGTAAAAATCATAGTTTCAGTCCAAGTATTATATGAGCAGCGTAGTTTATAAGTCGAGGAAAACCAGTTTGAGAAAGAATGAGAAAGATTTGGCTTCCTTTCAATCAAGATTCAACTATACAATGAGAAGAGATTCTGGTAACACCAGCAGTATGAAAACACTCCGGTTCGCGGGGGACGATTTTGATCTCTATTTCAAATCTCTGCAGATAATGTTTTCAAACAGACCTTGTATGCAGTAAAGCTAGCCACACCTCAATCTTTTTGATATTCATACTCACACCATCCATCATTTTGATGCGATAAAGTCATTCAGTTTTTCTATAGCTTATCGCAATGAGGTACTTCGAATTGCCAGAAGAAATGCAATGAGATTGTAGAACTAAAACTCGACCACCGCTTTGGGGAAAGACACTAGTTTTCCACTTTTGAAGTTGCGCTGTTTATGGTTGGAATGAAACTTTGGTTTTTGACTTCAGTTATATATATCTTCACACAAAAATGATCCTACATTTCTCAATCTTCGAGACGTTAAGATAGCACGAATGACAGAGGTTGATTACGCTATCAAATCTCCAAGAAAATGAACGAAAATTCGCAGGACACATGTACCCGGAATTTGAATGAAACGGCTGCTGCTACTTGTGAAGAAATATCATCGGCGCTCTTGCCTTTTACAGGCACGTCGAACGAGATGTACGTTACAATTGACTTTTCTAATCATTTTTGTTGTTTTAGAACTGAGAAAAACGTTGGATGACGGTCGAATGTGGACACACTTCCTCGTTTTCCGCTTTGTCCTCTCGAGTCTTTCGGCTTTGTCTTTTATCTGTTCGGACTGGGTGAAATTTAGTCATCATCGGAACGAACGACTGTTCCCTTGTTCCTAGCCAATTTCTCGCGATTAAAGGATCTCGCGTGAAGAAAACCAAGTATGGCTCACTTCCTCGAAATGACGTTCTCAGGCAGTTCTGGTTACACAAAAATTTCTAGGGTCTACCATATGAGTGAGAATGTGTAAGGATTTGCAACGGTCGGGACATGAGAAAAATTGATTTTTAAGTGTGAATGGGAAAAAGTTGCGCAATTGACTGACGAGTCGAATGAGCTACGTCTCGTGAGCAGAAAACAAGTTATTAGCGAGTTATAGCCGGAGGCAGTTTTTCGTTTCATTCTTCATAACGTGCGAACCGCTGATAGGCACATATTGAAAGTTTGCACATAGAACAATCTGATGACGATCTTCAACTTTGTAATTGATGGCATGTTTCCAAAATTAGTTTTCCCATTCTATAGGTGTTTAGAAAAGCTAAATCGAGTGGAAAGATATTTGACATTCTGGGCGGGTTGAAATTTTCAGCACAGAATGTGGAGCAGGTTTTTACACATACGGCCATGCAGTTTTCGTGTGCAATATCGTTGCGCTAAGCCTCGGAAAATCACCTTTTATTTTGACTTTTCTCCGAAAATTCGAAGTTCAGACTCCAAGCAAAGTATTGTTGTCCTATTCTAGTTTGTGGGAATCCGAAACTGATTCATCGGTTCTCGTGGCGAGTCACTTTGACCTTTAATCGACGCACTGAGACAAAAACCCAATGTATGAAAAGTGAAACACGAAAAAACGACAGGTCCATTTTCGGTTTTTTACAGTGCGAATGTTTTGGTAGACTTGAAATGCGTCATTTCAGAGAAGAAAACACTCTGTGAGGTGATTTTTAGGTGCTTAGCGCAGCGATATCAAAGTCAAAAGTTTTGCTCTCATATGTGAAAAAATATGCTCTATAACTTGGAATAAAAATTTCAACCCGCCTAGAAAGTCTAGATATCTCATCATTCAATCCAATTTTTCAAACGCCGAAAAGAATGGAAGATGATGTTATGGGAAACATGCGACCAATCACAAAGTTGAAGATCGTTCACCAGATTGATCTGTGTACGAGTTTAGAGTTATTTTCTTCCATTCTTTTGGAAGTTTATCAAGGATCGAACAAAAAACTGCCTCCGGCCATAACTTGCTGATAACCGATTTGCTGCACGCGAGACATAGCTCATCCGACTCTCCAGTCAATTGCGCAACTTTTTTCCCGTTCACACTTCAAAATTAATTTTCTTCTCATGTTCCCGACCCCTTCAAAAAACTTGAAATCCTTACGCATTCTCACTCATATGAGAGCGATTGTGTAAGGATTCGCACAACCCTTGCACAAAATTTCCCGATCTTCGACTTTCGCGATGAAATCAGGACCACATGATCGCCATTCGACGAGGAACGAAATGATGTACTTTCAGTTTTTTCAGATCCTCCTTCCGGTGCACAGGTGACTGGATAGGATTTGCACATTCTTACTTATAACTCTACTGTAGTAGAGGTGCAATTGTAACGAAAATTGAAGAGCCTAGTAAACAGAATACGGCGATCATTTTTGTAATTGCTCCTGAGTCGGTTGGTGCCCGCCTTCAATGGTTTCCGGCTTCACTGTTTTGGAAAATCTTCACTAAAAGCCCCAGGGCAAATGGGGGCGATAATTTTTTTTCGATGGGGTGAAAACTTCAACATTTGGCGATTCAAGAAAACTAGGTCTCGACAGTAGAATCCCAGAGAATCGTATACATCGTACCTATTGAAAATGAGATGACTCTGTTTTCGAACTTCGAAATTGTTTGTGGGCTCGAGGTTTTTCGAACCAGTTCTGTACTACTCTCTGTGAAATTGTTTGTGGGCACAAACTTTTGGGAAAAAGTTTTGTACTTTCCTCCGGCATGTTAAAAAGAATAGCCTCTGGAGTTTTTTCTTGAAGTGTTCACGGTAGTACGAAAACTGCTCCACATCTACTCCTGCCCAGAAAACAGTTTCATTTTTCTCAGTCTGCAAACAACCGCTTCTGAAGCTATTTCTTGTACTATCAAGAGAGTAGTACAGAACTGGTTCGGAAAACTCGAGCCCACAGACGAGTTCGAAATTCGAAAACAGAGACATCCCATTTTCAAGAGGTGCGATGTATACGATTCTCTGGATTCTACAGTCAAGACCTAGTTTTCCTGAATCACAAAATGTTGAAGTTCCACTCCATTCAAAAAATTATCGCCCCCCATTTGCCCTGGGGCTTTTAGTGCAGATTTCCGAAACAGTGAAGCCGGAAACCATTGAAGGCGAGCACTCACTAACTCAGGACCAAATACAAAAATGATCGCCGTATTCTGTTTACTATGCTCGATCATGTCGTCCTGATTTGATCGTAAAGTCGAAGATCGGGAAATCTTGTGCCGCAAAACCGTGATTCTTGCGAATCCTTACACAATCGCTCTCATATATCCAAGCTGGGCACGGGCACAAAAACCACGATTTTCGTTTTATAGCGTCTGATAGGAACACATTATAGTTCAGACGATAGAGCTCTCTTGGCTCGTCACAATGATTTGCTTACCTTTCTTGTACGATAATTCTCCGATAATTGGCAACGGATAAACCTCGCGGGTTAGGTAGCATCACTCTTGCGCTCACTACAGTAATCAACGTGTTTTTTCCGTCAACATGAATCGAAAAGTTATCTTATATAAGATGAAGGTAAGCATGAAGGTAAGCGTATAAGATGAAGGTAAGCATAACGTTATGACGGGCCAGGAGAGCTCTATCGTCTGAACTATCCCTTTTTTCTCTCTTACAAGGAACACATTTTAGGTGGGTATGGCAAATCCATAGACCCATATATTACGAAAGCTCTGCTCACGATGATTCAAAAACTGAAATAGGTTTTTGCGGAATGACATCGGTTCCCAAGTTATGGCCGAATACCCTTGACTCGAGCAAAAAGTGGGATTTTCACGCGGAAATAAAAAAATTCTAGAATGTTCCACTGTGCACTTTGACAGTACAAGATGCCTCACGAATATACTTGAAGGAGATCCAAAGAACAACTCTATAAAAACTGCAACATGTTGAACTCGCCTCGAGGCGGCGCACTCTCGTACTCAATAATCATCAGACACTGCGAAAGAACAGAGGACAAACTGATAACAATGTTCGTCACTCATGAGACGTCAACAACTTTCGACTTCGCAAAACCAGTGAGTCTGTTCAAAGAATTTGGGACTCAAGTCGTAGTGAGTGCGTGGTATGAGTGTGGGCATAATGGAACAGTGGTGCCACAGGAATAAGAGTACAAACTCGTTATCAAAAACTATTTTGCTGAAATTTGGGATGTGCTGTGATATCAGTCTTATGAACTAATCTGCCAAGTTTGATCATCATAGCCCTAGGACGAAGCAAGATATGAATTACAGTTTTTGACAACGAGTTTGTACTCTTGTCCCTGTGGCGCGAAAGCTTTTTTCCGGTCTCTATTCACTACTCTCCTCTCTCTTCTCTCAGTGAGTATCTCGGTAGTTACGGACCTTCTAGCACCCCTCCCTACTCTCTTATCTCTCATCACCGAGTGTTTCGGTAGAATGCCGCATAACAAACACTCAACTGAAACGGTTATCGTTCTCTGGGTTGTTCTCACCATGAAGTCTTCTTCAATCTCTTTCCGTAGTTTTGATGAAAGGCACAGAAAGTAGAGACGAGATAACCGCAACTCTTGGCACCTCCCAGACATAAGTACAAACTCGTTATCGAAAAACTGTAATTCATATCTCGCTTTGTCCTAGGGCAAAGACCGTCAAACTTGGTAGAATAATTCATAAGGCTGATATCACCGCACACCCCAAATTTCAGCATCATAGCCTCAGGACGAAGCGAGATATGAATTACAGTTTTTCGAAAACGAGTTTGTACTCATTCCTCTTTGGCGAGAAGAGTTGCGATTATCTCGTCTCTAACAGAAAGACAATGTTGTGTCTCGGGTGAAGTAGAGTTTCTTCGGTCATTAAAACGAGAACTTTCCTTTGAATGTGTTGAGCTACTTTTTTTCAGGATTTAAAATGAATTGTTTCAAAATGTTCCTGATGCATTATCGGATGCTACTATTATGTTCTCATCTCTGACATTGCGTTTTTCAATCAATCATGACAGTTCCTACATTCGTTCCACAGTGGGAAAATTCAACGCTGTCGAATTTTGCACCTCATCCCACGACAATACTTCCGAGTAGAAATTTTAAAAATTGCGTGCGGCCTTGCTAAACTTTTTCTATGTTGTTCTCGCTTCTGAGGTTTTCGATCAGTTTCCAGTTTTGAGGATGAACCCTTCCTGAAGCTAGGGGGTGCCCTTTCCGGGAGCCATCCCACCCACTATTCATCTCTGACATTCATCAGTTGTTTTCGTGTTTTTTTCTCCCCGGCACTTCGTCTGTTTATATTCCTTTGTGAAACGGAGAAACGTTTTCAGGCTGAGGTATGGCAATCGGGATTAAACGAGAGTAGAAAGAGCCAAAGCATCTTCTGCGAGAACGGATTTTGGGTGAGTGCTGTTTGTTCGTCCATTCAAGTAAGCTACGGTGACGGTTTATTTTTTTTTGCTTCTTGTTTGTCTCTTTCTTTGTGTCTTCTCAATTTTGACAAACTCATCAAATTCGTATACAGCTATACAGCGTAACTTCAGAACAGGTTGAACAGCTTTTCTATGAATCATCATGTGAAATTCGTGCCAAAACTACAGTGTAGTGCGCTACATCTATAGTCGACCGAGAGCCGTATGTCCAATCGCAGTCCACTTGAAACATCGAAACGGCCGATTCATGTCTCACTCTCTAATGCGTGTCAGTGTGAAAATCGGTCTACGCTCTTCCTGCTTTCAAAAGGAAACTCGGTTCCCATCCCCCTTCCTCTCAATGTGAAAATCCGTCTTCTGTCCTCCTGCTCTCAATGTGAAAATCGGTTTCTCGTTATGAGAATCAGCCGTTTCGCTGTCTCAAATGGACTGCAATTGGACATACGGCTCTCGGCCGACTATATGAGTGTGACGTGTTTCAGACTCTGAATAACTTGTAATATCCTTTTCCGCGTCGATCATATACAGCGCACCTTCAAAGCGTCTGTGAACGGTCAATTGCTATGAAAATGTGCTATATAAAAAGAGTTTAGCTCCAGTTCGACGAGAAAGAGTTCGATTGAATGAGTATTGGTGAAGTGTCGGCACGAATTTCACATCATGTTTCAGAGAAAAGCTATTCAACCCGTTCTGAGGTTACGCTGTATACACGAAAATACGATTCTGCCTACAACCGAAACTTTACAGGTCGCCCGGAACTTCATTCATCGCAAAGACCCCGGCGGAAAGGATGTGCACACGCCTGGCACGACGCACGTTTTCTCAGGCAGCATTGCCATTGCGTGTTGGCTATGACAGTGGCCAACTTTCCGCTTCTCATTTGTTTGCCGGAACTATTTAAATTTTCCACTTTCCTTCCTACATATATAATTCATATACTACTGTGTTTTCGAAACTGCTGTCATTCGAGATACATCATCCACCCATTATCCATGTCATTATTTATCCATCTGATAATAATCTCTCTGATACAATAATCGTTACTTCCAGATACACACTTGTTGTTAGTTTCTCACCACACACAAAACTACTTCGTCACATAATATTCACACTTTTCATTTTTCAAATGTAATGATAGGGGTGCTAGCCTGTTTCTTGAACAAGCATCCAAAAACGAATAAATTTATTCTTCCGCTTGCTATAGTCAGGCCCCACAAGCTCCGCCCCCTCACTCTTCCTCTACCCCCTCTGAAAAGTGGGACCGCTTGAAGCACAGGCTGGAAACACAACCGATTGTTTTGTTTTTCACAAACAAGATTAGGCTGCGCCGCCTTGAGGCGTCGCCAGAGTTCGACATGTTACAGTTTCGATCAAGTTGTACTTTGAACTTTCTTCTAGAATATTCACGAAACAACTCGTGCTATCATAGTGCACATTGGAACATTCTAGAACACTGAAATTCGGTACAAATGCCGGCTTCTCTTCTTGTACTCAATTTCCGAGTCCACTCCAGTCCAAATTCCGTGGCCCAGTGTCTGGCGGCGGGAAACGCTGGCGCCAAAGTACAACCGCAGCGGTGTGGGCATACCTGGGGACATCTTTTGGAGCCTACCATCAACCAGTGGAAACCCTGGGGAGAGCCCCACTCATTGTGGGTGAAACGTTACAAACGAACACAAACACACAAACACAGCTCCTTTATATATAGTATGGATGTTATAGAACAAGCTATTATGCTACCGTAACCCGACAGGTTTTTCCGTTGCCATAAATCGGAGAACTGTTGTTTGAAAGATTTTTGAACCGAGTCAATGTTAGGTGTATCACCACGAAAGTTCCTGTCCTATTATGGTAGCTCCTCTCACTGCCCCTCTATTGCTACTTTTCCTCTGGCCGCCCTGTCTCTCTCTCTCCTTCTCCCCCCTCTTCTTCCATTCTTTCTCCTACCCCTCTCACATCTCTCCACCTGAAAATCACGCCTCCATATCGGTTCAGACCTCCTTTAAAGGATCCGGCGTGAAGAAAACGACCAGGGGCTCAGGACACGTAATGGACTTGGGCAGATTGATCACACTTGGAACAAAACCGATGCCGCTTTCAATAATTTCAAAAAGTCGCAAAACGTGTCAGGATTACGGTAACTCTTGGAAGAAGCTGAAAAAATTGGTTGACCCATGTGGGGCATCGAACCAACGACCTTCCGGGTGAAGGCCAAAGCCACAACCACTACGCTATCATTGCGTTTGTAGATAGCAGTCTTGTGCTGTCTCAGGTGGTAGCCACATGGGACGGTAGGAGTAGCGTGTGCCTCCATCGGGGGGAGAGATCGAGTGCAACACGAATTCACCTTCCGTGAAACAATGTTACTTTTTTCTCATTGTGCTCTTTTCGAACTTCATTTCAATAGAGGTGAGTCGAGGAAATCCGAAATACGTAGCGAATGGATAGAAAACAAGACGACTTTATCTATACCAAGTCACGTAGAAGCACATCTATAAAAATAACTTCATGGACACGAGCGATGATAAAACACGGTCTACCGATGAATCGAAGGGGTGAGGTCGTTGCCTGAAATCTATCTTCTCTCTCGCTCTCCCTCTCTCTCTCTCTCTCTCTCTCTCTCTCTCTTCCTATATCTCTCTTTTAATTCAGGACTTACGGTCGATGCATACCATCTGGTCGACTGTTGGCGGCAGTTGTGGAACGCCAAACTGGGAATTGTATTTTTTCAGCATCTTCCAAGAGTTACCGTAATCCTGACACTTTTTTAAAAGTGTGGCTATTCTATTCCGACTCTCTCTTTCACACACACACACTCTCTCAGCCTCTCTCTCACTGACAACTAGAGACCGGAAAAAAGCAACTTTCGCGCCACAGGGACAACAGTACAAACTCCATCAAAAACTGCAATTCAGATTTTTTTTATCAAAAACTGCAATTCATATCTCGCTTCGCCCTAGGGCTATGATGGTCAAACTTGGCAGATTAGTTCATAAGACTGATATCACCGCATATCCCAAATTTCAGCAAAATAGCCTCAGGACGAAGCGAGATATGAATTACAGTTTTTGATAACGAGTTTGTACTCTTGTCCCTGTGGCGCGAAAGTTGCTTTTTTTCCGGTCTCTACTGACAACCCAGTTTTGATGCAAAACGTGGAACCATGCAATTTTAAAGCGATTCAAAAGCTCATTTCTCTCTCTGGTGATCTCTCCAGCTTTAGTACAACTGGATAGGGAATGAACTCACCCAAAATCTATCAGCTGGATGTCATCATGCAAAGCTTTC
>CAVOJK010000152.1:0-19861 GCA_963695495.1 Hololepta plana | reverse complement strand
GGTGACGATCTTCAACTTTGTAATTGGTCGCATGTTTCCATAAAATCATCTTCCCATTCTTTTCGGCGTTCAAAAAATTGGATTGAGTGATGAGATATCTAGACTTTTTAGGCGGGTTGAGATTTTTATTCCTTTATAGAGCATATTTTTTCACATATGGGACTTCGATATCGTTGCGCTAAGCACCTAAAAATCACCTCACAGAGTGTTTTCTTCTCTGAAATGACGCATTTCAAATCTACCAAAACATTCGCACTGTAAAAAACCGAAAATGGACCTGTCGTTTTCGTGTTTCACTTTTCATTAGAGTGAAGCGAATGAGACAATGAGACAGTCTCGAGACAATCGAACTGGAATGAACTTGCACTTTAGGTGTGTCGAGGCCTCATGTGCTCGTGGGAATGAGGCCTCATGTTTCATGTGAGATCTCATGACACATCAAACAAAAAAAGGTTATAACTTGCCGTGTAGTTGACCGAACAAAATGATCAATAGCTCGTTCGTCTCCATACGATTAGGGGTTTCTGGACAGAGTGAGATAATCAAGAAGTAATCCATCCAGAAGCATTTTCCTTATGGGAACAGAGAACATGGGCGTGATGGAAACAAATGAACACAATGGTATTTGATAGACGGTGATAAGGTTTCGTAAAGATGGATAACACACGTTCATCAACGCCGGCGCATCCACAGAGCGGATAGCCAAGTGAAAGCTGCTTGTGGGTCGAGTTTCCTTCCAACAGTTTCTGTACTACTCCAGAGAAAGTACATAAAATATTTTCAGAGGCGTATCTGGCCATGTTTGAAAAGCCGAAACTGTTTGTGGGCACGATTTTTCTTGTACAGTTTTTGTACTACTTGTTGAAAACTCACCCATAAACAGTTAGGAAAACCAAATAGAATGAGCGAAAAAGAGTTCGATGTATCATGAAGCATCGCGGTGTCTCATGAAACATCGCCGTTTCTGGGGATGAGGCCTCGACACACCAAAAGTGCAAAAATCGTTGAGTTTCATGATACATGTCTCATGAAGCTTCACGAGACGTGGTTCATTTGCTTTACTCTACTTTTCATACATTGAATTTTCGTCTCAGTGCGTCGAGTAAAAGTCAAAGTAACTCGCCACGAGAACCGATGAATTTTCGGATTCCCACAAACTAAAATAGGACAAAAATACTTTGTTTGGAGTCTGAACTTTGAATTTTTCGGAGGAAAAGTCAATATAAAAGGTGATTTTTCGAGGCTTAGCGCAACGATATTGCACACGAAAACTGCATGGCCGTATGTGTAAAAATCTGCTTCACATTCTGTGCTGAAAATTTCAACCCGCAACTCACTCAACCCCCAGAATGTCAAAATATCTTTCCACTCGATTGAAATTTTAAAACACCTATAAGAATGGGAGAATGAATTTTTGGAAAATTGCCATCAATTACAAAATTGAAGATCGTCATCAGATTGGTCTATGTGCAAACTTTCAATATTAGCCTATCAGGGGTTCGCACGTTATGAAGTATGAAACGAAAAACTGCCTCCGGCTATAACTCGCTAATAAATTGTTTTCTGCTCACGAGACATAGCTCATTCAACTCGCCGGTCAATTGCTCGACTTTTTCCCATTCACACTTAAAAATCAATTTTTCTCATGTCCCGACCATTGCAAATCCTTACACATTCTCACTCATATAATTGGCCCGCCGCATAAAGCAAAAGTGAGTGCAGGGTACTGTGAGACTACCGTGACCTGGTATCCCCATGCCCTCCTACCCTTTAAAAATTCAAGAGTGCGATCACTCGATCAATGTATACGGTAGCTAAAGCCGTTGTGAACACTACTTGAACCTAATTGCACTGACAAGGGAGTGACCTCAACTCAAAATGAGATGGTGAAATGAGACCTAGACCATCTCGAAGCTCTTGTCGAGATAGGATGATAGCAGGTGTCGCTAGGTGCAAACGGCATCTGGGCGCCGAGATATGGCGCCGAGAAAAAACAGGCAAAAATGTGTGTCCCCCCTGTGTTGAAGCAAGCGGAACTCTCTCTCCACACCCTCCAATGGAAGAGAGTCAGACCATCTCCTCTCTCCAACGGATTCGTGGTGTAGAGGAAAGGTGCTCGTATACAATTTTTTCGTCAGAGGTTCGACCCCCGACCTGGACATATTTCTTTTGCAAGTTTTTGCAAGTTGGGAAGACCAATAAAAAGGCATAGGCAGTCACCCAAAATGACACATGGTGAGAAATAATCGAAAGTTTATACACAATAAGCCCATATTTTGTCGGGGTGGTCCCACCTCTGAAATTTCGACTCACGGCTTATCACCAGACGTTTTCTATCTCTCGATATCTCTTTTAAACATGTCTCTCTTTGTGTATGGTGAGCTTGAATAAAAAATTAATCACCGAGAAAACGGCAAGAAGACGAAATTGAAAGATTCAGCTTCAGATACAGTTCAGATCAGAGCGCTGTTAAGCGTCTATTTCACATATTCCTTTTTGAATCCTCCGCGTTGTTTTTTTCAGGCGGAACAGTTCAGAGAGCTCCAAATTCAGCCATTTGATGAAAAAATCGAGAAATTCTCACCTCTTCCTGGTCAGCTTTCCGCGTTTGAACAATTTTGGTATCGTCGTTCTGGGTCAAAAGCCTTTTTTGAGATCAAGACTGCGTTGGAGGATGACTTTGTTTGTTTTTTTCACAACGGACAAGTTGCAAAAGAAAAAAGTTCAAGTTGGGAATTGAACCACTGACGAAAAAATTTGCAAGCGAGCACCTTTCCTCTACACCACGAATCCGTTGGAGAGAGGAGATGGTCTACCTCTCTTCCATTGGAGGGTGTGGAGAGAGAGTTCCGCTTGCTTCAACACAGGGGGGACACACATTTTTGCCTGTTTTTTCTCGGCGCCATATCTCGGCGCCCAGATGCCGTTTGCACCTAGCGACACCCACTCTCATCCTATCTCGACGAGAGCTTCAAGATGGTGTAGGTCTCATTTCACCATCTCATTTTGAGTTGAGGTCACTCCCTTGTGAGAACATACCGTAATTCAATGTTTACAGATTTCTCTTCCTTAGCGACTATGTCGATCGTGGCGAAAATTCACTGCAAGTCATCATGCTTCTTTTTGCAATGAAAGTCAGTATTTGATATTTTCGTGATTGTCCAGAATTTTTTTATGTCATATTGAAGCTGTCACCGTTCTATTTTTCATGTTTTTCGCTGGAATCTCTCAAAAAACTCGATATGTCGTGCGCCTTATCCCATGATGGGGATTGCGGTAGATCTGAAAGTGTGACTCCCGGAACGACCAATTTATCAGTTGCGTTACTCGGACTGTGTCTTTCTTCTTCGCGGCAATCATGAAACTCGCCTTGTCAATATCACGTATGGATTTCTGCCAGAGTGCATGCGGGTATACGGTAATCGACATGGTGAGTGTCATTCTAGCAAAAAAATTATGCAAAAAAATTATGGTATCCGATTTTCCAAGTTTTATGGATGGTTTCTGCACTTTTTTTCAGAGAGCGCACGTTTGAGTAAAGCAGAATCGTTCACTGAAAAATCTTTCACAGTAGTGCTCGCCCAAGGCCCGTACAAACGCGAAAAACGGCTACGGCCATTTTTTCCGCCATGGTCGAAACTTCCATAATCCGTTTCAAGTTTCTGCCAACCTGTTACCTGGTTCGAGAAAACCTTGAAAAACTGTGAAAAGTGGGGGTGTGACTCTCATCGAACGCACACTCTCTCATTATTGGGGGAGGCTGCCTCTTCCGAGACAGCCTCCAATAGGGAAATACACGCATTTTTTGCCTGTTTTTGAGCAGTTTTCCGGGATTTTCTCGAACCAGGTAACAGGTTGGCAGAAACTGAAAACGGATTATGGGGTTTTCGACCATGACGAACAAAATGGCCGTAGCCGTTTTTTCGCGTTTGTACGGGCCTTGGGCGAACACTACTGTCAAAATATCAGTTTTTCATCGCTAGGAGTACAGGCGTGCACTGAAAGTGGTGGTGAGCTCACCTCGTCCGTGTGGGAGTGGGAAAAAGCCCCGTACGGTTATGGATTTTTGTCAGTACGGCAACGGCCACGGTTACGGGATCGAGATAAACAAACTCAGGTCGTGAAATCTACATGATAATCAATCACACATTCAACTGCCTGCCTTCCGCTGCTCTAATCGCTCATAAGATTTTTGCTGTTCACGATGGAATCAGTGACTCCCTCGTCTGCTTGGAACAGGTCACTGTATTTTCAATTATTGGGAGTACGGTTCCAGGGTCAATCCCTCATCTTTATGGAACAGGTAACTGTTTTTATTTTATTTTGGGAGCCTATTACTCTGAGGAGCCCATGGGGTTATGTTTGCCGACAGACAATGTTTGTAGATAAACTGCTAGGAGGTTTTTTTTTCAGTTTCCAGTGTCAGTGGCTCATTGCGTTACGGGAAGAATACTGTACTGTCAGCTACAGTAATCAGCGCCCTCATCTAGAACAAAGGTTCCACATTTCCAGTTTGATCGTATCGAGAGGCTATGCGACGTGCCAGATGTCGGACTACTCGTAAAATTTTTTTTCTGTTTTCCAGTTTCTTGATACTGTTTCAGAGTCATTGTTTCATATTTGTTGTTTTTATTTACTTTCTGAATTGACTGTGAGATCTACTTCTAGCGTGTGCTCTGTCGAACATAAAACTACGGCCACAGAAAAAATGGAATCAGTTTAGGTCAGACCCTCAAAAGCAGTGGAAACATACGCGCCCAACAAAGTGCTTCTTTGGAGCGCGAGCCATATCAAATTTCTGCTGTCGGACTGCAGTCGAGGTATGTTCTACTGGAGACTAAAATCATCCGTATTTGAGACGTGGTATCGTAATCCAGTTCGTATTGGGCTCGAACAAGCGCCGATTTCTTGTCCGTAGTTCAGTAGGCAGAGCGGCAGCATCTCTATGAATATGAGAAAGTGGAAAATTTGAATGCATTCCGAAACAAATTATTCCAGACGGTAATACGTGGGCACCAGTGTGTCGACAAAGGTTTCGATTCCTACTCGCTTAGCTTGGTAAGTTCAAAAAAGAGTTTACAGCAACATGCTGTCCTTCCATTTTGTTGGAAACGTGCGAGAGTCATTCTATAGTTCAGACTAGGGTGGCGAAAAACGATAACCGATGATCGGATTTGACCGATAATCGGTTCACTCATTTTGCCTGAAAAACAGACTGGAGATAAGGTGTTTTTACTTTCTGTACGATCACTGTAATGGCCAGAACAGATTTCGTTTGTATGATTTCACCTTTTTTAAGGATCCCGCGTGAAGAAAATCAAGTATGGCTCATAACGACGTTCTGAGAAAATTCTGCCAGTCTAAAAATTTCTCAGGTCTACTGTATACCCAAACTGGGCATAGACACAAAAGCGCGATTTCCGTTGTATAGCGTCCGAGGAGAACATTGAATTGTTCAGACGATAGAGCTCTCCTGGCCCGTCACAACGATATGCTTACCTTTCTTGTACGACAATTGTCCGTTTTTTGGCAACGGAAAAAAACCTCTCGGGTTCTGGTAGCATCACTTTTGCGCTCACTACAGTAATCAACGTGGTTTTTCCGTCACCATAAATCGGAGAGTTATCGTACGGAGAAGGTAAGCATATCGTTGTGACGGGCAAGGAGAGCTCTATCGTTTGAACTATTATGTGTTTCCCTCAAACGCTATACAACGGAAATCACTCTTTTGGGCCCATGCCCAGCTTGGGTATACGGTAGACCCTAGAAATTTTTTGACTAGCAGAACTTGCTCAGAACGTGATTCCAGATGATATGGGCCATACTTGATTTTCTTCACGCGGGATCCTTTAAGGGATCCCGAGAAAATCAAGTATGGCTCATATCGTCTAGAACGACGTTCTGAGAAAGTTCTGCTAGTTTATTGAAGGAAACGTCTTACACGCACACCAAACGCTGTCTATTCTACGGATACAGACCAATACGGCTGCAGAAATGGTGTCTAAAACACGGACACGGATGAAAATCCACCGTACAACACACCAATTTTTTGCACCACCATTCGTTTTTGGTGTGTGGTTTGTCATTTTCTGTCCTTTTCTTTGCGTTTTGGTGTGGTGTGAAATTTTGGTGTTTGATGTGTTTTGCATACTGCCATAACTACACGTGACTACCGTAAACCTCCCGTAATTACACATAACTACCGTATCTACACGTAACTACCGTAACCCTCCCGTAACTACACGTAACTACCGTAATCTTTCAAGGAATTGAACTGATTGAGCATTCAGTTACGGTAGTATTGAGTGTGACACAGCGCGCAAAAACTGTTCGTGCCGCAATTCAATTGTACCGCTGTCTGGGCAATTGTTTAAGCCCCCAATTTTGCACACCACGCAATAACAGCAAGGGCGACGTTTTCTGGTATATTGGTGCGTGGAGTGCGACTTGGTGTTTGGGGCTTTCACAAACTGCCGCTGTCTGCCAGAAACACCATATCCTCAGGCGGCGCTCCAACTACTGTAGCTGCCCTCATCATCGCTCATTGGTAACAAGCCGAGTCATACTCCAAGTACGGTAGATTACTGTGATTCTGAGAATGAAAGTGCTTTACCGTATTCTCGAAGTCTTATAGAGCGAGAGTTGTACGGTAACCCTGATACCAACCAGAATCTCCCAGGGATTAAAAAAACCCAGGGATTTAGTTTAAAGGAGGAATCATCGATTGTAATCTCACAGCTAAACATTGTTGTGCATAACGCGGAGCGTTATGTCATTTAGCAGATTATGCACACAAAAGCGTCAATTTGCTGAACAGAACATACCGTAACCTCAAACTCAGTGCTCGCTACAGCTGTCTGGCTGCATCGGCTTGTTCAAATGGGAGCGCAGCAGATTCCACTGCGCAAGACGTCGAATGGAAAAGCGAAGATTTTCATTACGCCAAATGCTGTCGGCATAACGGATGGTGAGTAGGGTTTCGGATTCAAATTCTCTGGCAAGTATTTCTAAAAAATATTTCATGTCTCCCAACCAAATTCGAACGATCAACGTTATTTCTCACATATGTTTTACTGGGAGAATCATCGGGAAGTACCCTGACAAAGAGAGAAGGAGAGAAGGGAGAGAGAAGGGAGGCTGAAGCCAGTCATACGGTGGTGCAAAAGTGATGCGACACACTGGGAGAAGGCACTGCGCTGTTTATCGATAGCTGCGGAAGAGCGAAAATAAAGTATTCTCAAGACAGCTTGGACTAGCTTTTCCGGTCACTAATTTTTTTCTCCAATTTTCCAAAGAACTGTCAAACGTTTCGGAGGCACACACGAGTCCTATACACACCGTTCTCGCACTCATCATCATAATTTTCCATCATCATTTTTCAGAAGTGAAGATAGCAAGCAAAAGAGATATGCTGGAGATGGGCTAAGGGGTGAGTCCTTTTCAATCATGTACATGGGCACGGTCGTTCGAGGAACGTAGCGACCCCTCTTTGGTCAGATTTTGACTATCAGGACTTTTTTGAGTCACATCTGGAAGGTCATGAGTCATGACAGATGGCTCATGACCCGTTTCTTGCTATGTTGAGACCATTTTTGAAAAAAGAAAACAACGAAAAAAACGAGAACTGCCCATGAAGTTCGCCTGATGATGTGGCAATATTCTTGAAATTTTCCTAATTCAACTTTCAAATTTGCACGTGAGTTTCACGCTGTTAGGACGCTGTTAGTATGTTGTTTACCTGTTAGTTTTTTTAGCACAAAACAACAGCTCTGAAGTGAAAGCTGTATGGATTATTACGTTTGAGTTTTATCCCAAGTTTCCCGACCCTTGGCCTAAAGTGCCTAAATTGGAAGCTCACGAGGAGCACTTGAGAAGAGCTCATTTCGATATGAGGTAGAGAGAAAAACCTTATCTTGCTCTCCAAAGTTTAATTTCGAAAAATTGTTATGACCCATAATCTGACGTCAGTGCTTCCTTACTCCTGAATTGAGCAACGTCACGCCAAGTCGGCACTCAAGGGTAGAGTGCCACATACTGTAAAATACGAAAAAGCGACCCATTGATAAACCGTAGTCGAGCAAAACACACAGCGATAAGGTACAGCGCGGCAATGGACCAGAAATCAGAGAAATGACTTTTTGGAGAGCAAGACCATGCTTTTCTTTCTAACTCATCATATGAGCTCGTGGATTGATCAACTCGAAGCATGGAAGCACATTGTATTTTCCGACGATCCTTCGTGAATTTGGAAAATTAACAGAAGGGCTCCTACTTTTTTCTGTGTGTACCTTGTGTGTACTTTTCTGTTCTTTTTCTGTGTAACACTGAAATGGTGAGATGAGTGAAAAACGGAGAAGCTGTTCTCAGCGAATGAGAAAAAATGAAAAAGCCAAAAAAATTGCTGAATCCCCCAGGCTTTATCCCTGATTGCTGTAACTTTTTCTGGTCAGATTTTTTTGCATTGAACAAAATGGGGCAAGAGGCCATACTTTTCATGTACCATTCCAAATGTTTAAACAATTTCGTGTAATAGGTAGCACACTTTGGTAGAAAACTACCGCCACTTGTTATCATCCATACTTTTCAGATACCATACCCAAATTTTTGAACAATTCCGTCAAATATGCTGGCATATGTAGCAATTTTGTTGGAAAAAGACCGCTGTAGAAGCTATGAAGTAGCGCTATAGAGCTTGAGCCCTCAGTAATACCTCTGAACAGGGGCTCGGAGCTTTTTTGCGATAGGAAATCCATCAATTCGACCGCTGATTATCCAGTTCAGATTCTCTCTCCTATGTTTCTTGCCCCCATTCGTGTGACTGTAGATAGCTCACGGCATTTCAGAATGATGAAAGAGCGCTTGTGATATACAAACGATTTGCCCTTGTTCACTCATCCATGTCAAAAGGCGCTTGCTAGAGACGAGATAATCGCAACTCTTCGCGCCACTGGGACATGAGTACAAACTGACGGTCACACTTGGCAGATCAATTCATAAGACTGATATCACCCTAGCCTCAGGACGAAACGAGATTTGAATTGCAGTTCTTCAAAAACAAGTTTATACTCGTGTTCCATTGGCGCGAAGAGTTGCGGTAATCTCGTATTAGTGTTTCAGAATCTGAAACGTGGTGTGTCAGTCTAAGCAGCGTCCTGTTTACTCGGTCTGTCTTATTGAAAAGACAGACTGGTGTGTGCTCTTCTCGCACGACCTAGAGACCATGTCAGGAAGTCATATGAAACAACATGTGAGGTGCCAGGTGGCTTGGATGACCCGCTAGAGCAAGCGGAAAAGTGAACCGGACGCTGCTTAGACCGGCACACCACGTTTTAGATTCTGAAACACTAATATCCAGCGCTCGCTTATCACTACTGACTTTTTATCAACTAGCATCGACGCTCCCCCTGGGCTTATACAGTATTTCCGAGTCGGAAACTGAGACCAGTGTAGGACCACTGGCCCCATACAGATTCAAACAAGGGCAAGTGTTCTAGCGCTCTGAACTGCCGTGCGCCCTCTCTTGCCCTCAATGATTAAGGCTAGATCTCTCATCTCCTCGCTCAGACACGGGATGAAGCACGCTGCCAACTCCCTTACTTGAAACGCAAATGCGATAACGGTGTCATGCATAAGAGAGCATTCATATAAGGATTTGTGAAACACGGAAAAGAGTGGCACAAGATCTTCCGATTTTTTAATTTTGTGATCAGACACAATGATTGATGTGATTTTCTATTTTTTGACGCTTTCGCAGGTGAACAGATGAGCGTCAAAGTTTTGCAGTTTCTCAAAAAAATAAAAAAGTGTGAATTCATGCCCACTAAAGCGTTGCATTGGCACGAGATTTTCCGAATATCGATTCTCACACTGAAATCGTGCTGGAATTATCCCATGTATATGACGCCCTCCACGAGAGAATCACGGAACCGAGGATCCCAGTGCAGAAAGTTAAAAGGACGCCGTTTTCGCCTGGAGCCGTTTTTAGAGCTATGAAAACTCAACAGAAATCCAAAGTTTTAGCCTCATATCTTGAAACAAGATTAGGCTGCGCCGCCTAGAGGCGTCGCAAGAGTTCGAAGGGTTCCATTTCTGGATAGAGTTGTACTTTGAATTCCCCTCTAGAATATTCGCGAAACATCTTGTACTATCGAAGTACACAAAGGAACACTCTAGAGTACTGAAATTAGGTACAAATATCGGCTTCTCCTCTCTTTCTCATTTTCCGAGTCCGCTCCAGTCACTATTCCGCGGTCTAGTATCTGGCGCCGGGGGGATCCGGCGCCAAGCTGATACCGCAGAGGTATGCGCATAGCCTAGGGGAACCTATCAGTGCCTATCACTTATCAATGGGAGTCCTCAGGGAAGCCCCACTCATAGTGGGATGGACCTTACGAACAGACACAAACACACAAACACAGCTCCTTTATATATAGTATGGAAATCGGTCCTAGATAGAGGTCCTGGAAAACAGACCCATTTTTTCGCTTGAACCGCCTTGCTCACTTTGAGAGCTCATAACTACGTTCCCCATGGAGGGATTCTAATGAAATCGTGTGAGTATGTTGGCAAGGCCTGTACATCTGTACATCAAAAATTTTCGCCGCCTCAATTCCAAAAATCGAAAAAACAGGCCTCAAAAACACATTTTCGGTTTTTTGACACTTTGATTTTAATGTTTTTGAAAACTTGTTAATTGCAAAGTTGAAGCGCTAATACAACTCTAACAAACAAAAAAAGGTACAAAAATTTTTCGATGTTGAACCAAGTTACGTGTCTTTGGAGTTTTCAACTTTGCCATTACTTTTCACAAATGGTTTTAGAGACAATCTCACAACAAAGATCTAAAAGACTTCGATTTGCTATGACGAGTTGGCTCTATTCCATTATCCCGGTCCGAAAAAATTATCCCGGTCCAAAAAAATTATCCCGGTCCAAAAAAATTATCCCGGTCCAAAAAAATCATCCCGGTCCAAAAAAAATATCCAGGTCCAAAAAAATTATCCAGGTCCAAAAAAATTCTCCCGGTCCCAAATTTTTTCTTCTTCCGGAAATTTCCCAAAATACGTTCTGATGTACATGGATGTGTTTTTCGTTCTTTTCGATAATTTGGGGTCACTGGCAACATGAAATTTCTGGACAGCAGAAAAGCGAATACGGAGAATGGAGTAATGGGTGAAGCTCATGATCAGTTTGAAAAACCTTCACAAACTCATTCTGTTGTTCATGGATGTGTTTTTCGTTGTTCATGGGCTTCACTCATCACTCCCTCTCCGTATATACTTTCCCTGCTGTATGAAAAGTTTATGTTGTCGATGACCCCATCATTTCCGAAAACAACGAAAAACACATCCATGAACAACAGAAAGAGTTTGTAAAGGTTTTTCAAACTGATCATGAGCTTCACCCATTACTCCATTCTCCGTATTCGCTTTTTCTGCTGTCCAGAAATTTCATGTTGCCAGTGACCCCAAATTATCGAAAAGAACGAAAAACACATCCATGTACATCAGAACGTATTTTGGGAAATTTCCGGAAGAAGAAAAAATTTGGGACCGGGAGAATTTTTTTGGACCTGGATAATTTTTTTGGACCTGGATAATTTTTTTGGACCGGGATGATTTTTTGGACCTGGATACTTTTTTGGACCGGGATAATTTTTTTGGACCGGGATAATTTTTTGAACCTGGATAATTTTTTTGAACCGGGATAATTTTTTTTTGGACCGGGATAATTTTTTTGGACCGGGATAATGGAATAGAGCCGACGAGTTCTATCCACTGCTGTCAAGATATTCATTTTAGCCCGCTTTTGAATCGAGTTATGAAGTTTCAAACTTTGGGGAATCGACTTAATCGATATTATCAGTCTTATACAAAATAACTGCTCTCCAGTTTTGAGATATGTTGAAGCGCAGATTTTTGCGGTTCGAATGATGTATTGATGGTGAAAATCGATAGGTACTGGGCCAAATGGCAGCAGTTTGAAGGTAGTCACTTTCGGCCTCTGAAAGGAAATTACTTTCTGAAAGTGACTCAAATCGAAGAAATGAAGTTTCTACTTGACGGAGGAGTCATAATTTTGTCCCAGGCTTAGGTGATGCCAACTTCACATGCCTGTTGGAATCAATTTCCTTCTAGAAACCTGGTTACAAACACTTCGCCTGACTCGGAGTCCCGTAGATTGAAATCAGTGACATAAAGACAAAGCGTAACGGAATGTGGGTTTCTCCAATTGAAAAAGTACTCCAGATTTGGTGATTGTCAGGTACTGGACCAAATGGCGGCTGTGTTGAAAACAATCATTCCCGAGCTCGGACTATGAAAAAGTGTTTGTGACGTTGTTCGTAAGAGTAAACTGATTTTTACATCATTGTTCGAATGGAAACCATTCAGACTTTTCGTGTCGACAACCTCCACCTATCTAGGCGAACAAAAACATCTTTCTGACGTAGTCGAAAAGTGCAAGACTAAACTAACCGTTTACATCATGCAAATCAATCATCAATTCTCAATCACGCTTTTTAGCACAGAAGATAAGAAATTTTCAGTCCCGTGAGAGCACATTTTCTCTCAAAAACTAACTTTTACGCAGTGAATTCGACTCAGAGGCCGAAAGTGACCACCTTCGAACGGCTGCCAATTGGCCAAGTACCTATCGATTTCTAGCGTCAATACACCATTCGAACCGCAAAAATTTGCGCTTCAACATATCTCAAAACTGGATAGCAGTTATTTTGTATAAGACTGATAATATCGATTATGTCGATACCCCAAACTTTGAAACTACATTACTCGATTCAAAAGCAAGCAAAAATGGATATCTTGACAGCAGTGGATAGCATCTCATCAATACGAATCGAATGAGTACTATATTCACTCTTGATTAATTTTTTCGAATTTTTAATTAGTAAATTTTAAAAAATCGATTTTTTCAAAAATCCTAAAAAAGTATGTTCTTTCATGTCTCAAGGTCTATGGTCAAAATATGAGTGAATCTGTGTAAGGATTCACTACACCCTTGCAGAGTCAAAAATAAAATCGCTCCAAAATGACATCAGTGTTGTGTTACTTATCGAAAGAGCGTTCTCTCTACTTTTTAAAACTTTTTTTCCATCTCCCACAGGTGTTATGATGGGTTTTCACCTCTGCACCAATTGATTATACCTCAAGTCCGGATCAATTTTCAGCAACAAGTGAGATATCAAACGAAAGCTCTGGATTGGGAGATATTATCGGGCTATTACTGGGAGACGGCGAGTATTGAATTACAGTCCGAGATGGTCCACTTTCCCAGTTCTAGTTTCAGAGTTGTGTTGAATGTACAATTTCAGTTTTTTCACAGTAGCATTCTCATTACAATCGGCTGAACTGTCAAACATTATTGTCGAAAAGTTCTCGGTGAGAGACACGCTAGGGCAAGTGGAAGTTTGACCATATCGTACTGCAATTCAATACTCGCCGTCTCCCAGTAATATTCATGCAATTTTGTGGTGCTACCGTTACCTGTTTAATTCATTTTCCCAACTTTTTTTGTTCGATAACTCCGTTCTATCAAAAAAGTGCACGATGGATTTTTGATATGTTGTAGAGTTTTTTTTTCTGCATCGAATGGCTTTTTTCACGAAGTCCGCTTCAGGTTGATTTTTCAGCTTGAAACGTGTTTCCTCTCACTATGCTAAACTATTCAGCTATCTCATTCCAGTTTTCTATCGGTTTTATCCTTTTAAAGTCTGTTTTCGCAAGAATCTGTGAGAAAAATGTGGTGTATTCTGCTTGAGACACAAAAGCGCCTTGTATTTCTGTCTGAAATCTGCCTCTATTCCTCTCTGAAAGCACGAAAACTGAATTTGAGATAGTGAGTAAAGCGAGAAAAACGCAGTTTACCGAAGTTTCAGCCTCCGTAGAAAGGTGAAGCGGTAGGGTTAGCGCATCGGGAGAGGTATCAAATTGAAGGAAATTTTCAGGACTTTGACATATAAAAAAACTGTCGGGCACTTTTGGAGTAGAACCGAATCACGGCTCGGTGAAAAATTGTCCAGGTGAAAAAATCATCAAGGAGGTAAGAGAAAAATTGAAAAAAATCTTGACTGATTGGCCAACCGAACAGCTATTATTTGATATACATATGTTTGGAATCGATCATTTTTGAAGGTTCCAAAAGAGAGGTCCTTTGAAAAGGTAATCGGAGTTATAACTACCTGGAGAGAGATCAAAAAATTTTAGGAAACACATTTTCTCGAACAGGGTCAGGGGGTCTATCACGCCTGATGTTTTCACCAGATTCTAAAAAAAGTCTGCAAAAAGGGGCGGAAAAAAGTGAATCCTTACACAGATTCACTCATATGAGCTTCCTAGCTTGGAAAAAAACCTCACTGTGCCAGGGGGCTCCCGGTCTTACAGAGAAAGTCTTTTAAGAGGTCCTGTCTTGATTTTCAAAAATTTCGAGTTTCAAAGATTTTTGAAGATTTTACCACCCGAGTCGTAGTAAATTCATGGTGCGCAACAACCATTATTTTGCTAATTCACACAGAGCTATACACCACGCAATACAACATCTCGGGAATAGAATGAGAGAGCGATGACCGAGAGAGAGGAGACCGTGCGCACATCTTTTAGTCTGCGTCTCTACTTGTTCCATTTGACCAGGTCTGGTTTTCTACCACCAAAAATCAGTTATCACCAATGGTGATAAAAATTCAATGAGAGATAGAGCTCGAGCTGGTCATTGTCATAGCATGTGTGAAATTCCTTCCCCTTCCAAAAACGGTTCAGGTTGCACAATCTTTAAGGTCGTCGCGAAGTTTTTAGCATTTTCATCGTGTACGCTAGTATCCTCAACGCCACGAAAAGTGATCATTGAGAGAGACATTCCCGAAATGTTTCTCTCATCTTGCTACATTTCTTCTGATGCCGACGTTCCTCAATTGAGAGAAATTTCCGTGACGGTGAACACACAATCGAGTCTTTGGAACAATTTGACATATTCATTGACTCATTATCTGAACGACGAGCCTCAAAAAGTCTCACGGAACACCGTTCCGTAGAACAGATTTTAGCGCGAAAGCTGGGAGGAGGTTCACCCTCTCCCTCTTTCGCGCCTCTCACTCTTCTGCGGAACGTCGTTCCGGGTAACTTTTCTCATCCGAAATGAGCCTTATGAAAGAAAGAAAGTTTCAGATCGTGGAGTACTGGATTCTCCAGGTGCTCGATGAATTTTCATGATAGGGGCTGAGATGGGAAGTATCGAAAAAGCGATGTTTCTTTTTGTCCCTCACAATGGTCACGTTTCGTGGCGGTGAGGATAATACCTCTGCTCTGTGCTTTGATTTCTCTCTCCTCCTTTCCACTCATTCTTTCCACTCATTCCACTCGCTGAAAGAGAGACATGGTCGCATAGCTCGGTATGCTGCCGGTACTGGAGGATGAAAGTCCAGGGTTCGAACCCAGGTACGGTAACTTTTCTTTTGCAGTTTTGTTTTGTCGTTCTAAAGTGATTTTTCAATGTGTGCGGGTGATTACACTACCTTTCCTTGCCTTCATCCATCACACTGGAGCCTCAATACAGGAACAGAGACAGCGACAGAGACATTGCGAATTTTTGACTTGATGTTAGCGATTTTGAAACAAAAATAACAAAGCAACCATGAGACAACAAAAAAAGGTAAAGAGAAAAGAAAGAAAAGCACTTCCATTCTGGTAAACTTTTGCTGACAAAAGAATCTATTCTGTGAACCGGAACTGTACCGAAACGAGGAGGTGAAACAATTTCAATCATATTCTTGCGTCTTTTGTATTCTGGATTTTGTGATCAGCTTGTTATGCAGTAAAATGTGCAGCTTGTTATGCAGGATCTCTCTCTCTCTCTCTCTCTCTCTCTCTCTCTCTCTCTCTCTCTCTCTCTCCCTCTCTGTCTCTTGTTTCCCTACATATGAGAGCGCTTGTGTAAGGATTCGAAACACCCTGGTCAAATTCCCGATTCTCGATTCCAACGACGAGGAGTGAAATAATGTACTTTTCAGTTTTTTCGGAGACTCCTTCAGGTGCACAGGTGAACGGATAGGTTTTGTACATTGGTGCTTATAACTCCGGTAGTAGGGGTGCATTAGTATTACTGAAGTCAAAATCATAGTTTCAGTCCAAACATAAACAGCGCAACTTCAAAATAGGCAAACTGGTGTTAATCCCCGGAGCAGTGGTCAAATTCCAGTTCTACAATCTAATTGCATTCCCCGTGGCAGTTCAGAGTAGTCCATTGCTTTTGGCTATAGAAAAACTGGTTTTCTTCGGTCTATAAATTACGCTGCTTATGTTTGGACTGAAACTTCGATTTTGACTTCAGTAATAACAAAAACCAGTGAGCATAGTAAACGGGATACGGCGATCCTTTTTGTATATAATCGGTCCTGAGTTAGTGGATGCGCACCTTCAATGATTTCCGGCCGCTCTGTTTCGGAAAACCTGCGCCAAAAGCCCCAGGGCGAACGGGGGCGATAATTTTTTCCGACATGGGAAAACTTCAGGATGTGACCATTCAGGAAAACTAGGTCCCGACTGTAGAAACCTATAGAATCATCATACCTCTTGAAAATGGGATGTCTCTGTTTTCAAACTTCGAACTTGTTTGTGGGCCCGAGTTTTCCGAACCAGTTTCGCACTACTCTTCGGAAAGTACAAGAAAATAGCTTCAAATGCGGTTGTTTGCAGGCTCAGAAAAAGAAAACTGCTTCTGGGCAAAAGCGGACGCATACCAGTTTTCGTACTACTGTGCAAAACTACATGAAATAACTCTGGAGGCTGTTCTCTTTGCAAGACGAATTGAAGAACAAAACTGGTCCAAAAAAACTCGTGCCCACAAACCTCCATAGAGTAGTACAAGACTGGTTCGGAAAACTCGAGCCCACAAAAAAGTCAGAGGTGTGAAAACAGAGACCGCATTTTCAAGAGGTATGATGTACACGATTCTATAGGTTTCTACAGTCGAGACCTAGTTTTCCTGAATGGTAACATCCTGAAGTTTTCCCATGTCGAGAAAATTATCGCCCCCGTTCGCCCTGGGGCTTTTGGCGCAGGTTTTCCAGAACAGAGCGGCCGGAAATCATTGATGGTGCGCATCCACTAACTCAGGATCAATTACAAAAAAGATCGCCGTATCCCGTTTACAATGCTCACTGATTTTTGTCACTAATACACCCTACTACCGCTCACCTGTGCACATGAAGGAGTGTCCGGAAAAACTGGAAAGTACATCATTTCACTTCTCGTCGGATGGCGATCATGTGATCCTAATTTGATTTTTAAAATCGAGAATCGGAACTTTTGGACCAAGAAACTGAGATTCTTGCGAGTCCTTACACAATCGCTCTCATATTCTTCTCCCTCTCTCACTGCGAGTACCTCAAAAGCTCCTGCATTTGCATTCATCCTGTCGCAACCTTTATCATTCCTTCCAGTAACTCCTTCATCATTATCGCACCATTCTCCGCAATGGGTTCGAATATACCTTTTATGAGAGCTAGATCTTCGTGAACTCGAGAGGTTTACTGTTTAGTGTCTGGAAACGGATCTGATAAAGGGTCTGTACACTTCAAGTGTAACTGGACTCTGAGCATCAACACAAGCAATCTTCAGGAGTAATCAATTGATTCAAACATAACGTAGATCCAAGACACAAAATGAACGAGAGATACCATTTATAAACGATGGAGAATCCCTCTTACGAGTTCAACGTACGTAAGATTCTCGAATAAAGTAAAGTAAAGGTAGTGTGATCACACGCATACATTGAAAAATCACTTTGGAACGACAAGACAAAACTGCAAAAGGGAAGTTACCGTACCTGGGTTCGAACCCTGGACCTACATCCTCCAGTACCGGCAGCATACCGATTGAGCTATGCGACCATGTCTCTCTTTCAGCGATGAATGAGTGGAAAGGAGGAGAGAGAAATCAAAGAGCAGAGCAGAGGTAATTACTAGCGTAAACGATGAAAATGCTTAAAACTTCGCGACAACCTTAAAAATCTTCAAGATTCGAAATTTTTGAAATAAAAGATAGGACCTCTTAAGCAGTCATTCCGCTACAGAAAACACTCTTCGTTTTAAGAATGTCTCTAAAACCAACTGTGAAAAGTGATGGCAAAGTTGAAAGCTTCTCGTTAAAGGAGGAATCATAGCGATCGTAATCTCTCAGTTGAACATTGTTGTGCATATATGTCAATTAGCAGAATGGGCACACCAAAGTGTCAATTCGCTGATAGGAACAATTTGGTGTGACAATATGCCAAATGACATAACGCTCCGCGTTATGCACAACAATGTTTAGCTGTGAGATTACGATCGGTATGATTCCTCCTTTAATACAAAAATCGAATGAGTACCATTTTCCACTTTTGATTAATTTTTTCGAATTTTTAATTATTAATTAAAAAAATATCTACTTTTTCAAAATTCCTTAAAAACGTATGTTCTTTCATGTCTCAAGGGTCTATTTTTGAAAAAATCAGCTTCCTTGCTTGAAAAAAACCCCATTGTGCCAGGGGGTGTGGGGGTCGTTTCACTCTTACAGAGAACGTCTTTTAAACGATTTCTGAACCGTTTCGAAGGTGGAGGTTCTACAACGAGAATTCCTGATCAATCAGGACCGTAACACTCTCCCTCCTGACTTTCTGTCCTTCCATCCTCTCCCCCGTCTGTGCTCCGTTCTCTCCTTCTCGTACACTCTATACCTCATTTCCATACCCTATGGGGAGCTCTGCTCCCATTATCGCTGCCTCCTGTCTTTCTCTCATCTCTGTCTGTCTCTGCTCGATTCTCACCATCTGGAAGGAGGCCTCTCTCTCCTCTTGCTGATCAGGGATTCAAACTTTGGAGGGCTGTCTACGGTAGCCCCTGCCCACGCAAAAAAATATACCTCTTCGGGTAGCTCTCCCATAGGGCTACCGGGTCTACTTTCCCATTCAGATCCGAATGTTATCGGTTCAAGCCTCTTTTAAGCAGTCATCCCGCTACAGAAACACTCTTTGTTGCGAGATTGTCTCTAAAACCAACTGCGAAAAGGAATGGCAAAGTTGAAAACTTCAAAGACACGTAACTTGGTTCAACATCGGAAAATTGCTGGATGACAGCTGACAGCACTTTTTAAATGTTTTGTGCTTTTGATAATTAGAATTTCTGTTTTTTTTTCAACGAGAAAAAATCCGATTTTGTCCCTAGACTCTGATTTTCTGATTGGTAGCCGAATCAGATAAAATTGCGCTCACATTCACTCACAAACCAGCGAGAACAATTGTTTCGAACCGAAATCAACAAAAACTCGAAAATCTCACGAAAACCATGGAACTAAAACCCTGAAAGTCTCAAAACGAGCTGAAAATAAGCGAGACCTTTCGATCTGCACAATTTTTGAAAAACTAGTACTTTTTTGAATGCTCAAGTGATCATTTCTGGATAGGACATTTCTGGATGAAACGTTCACTCTCAACCTCTATCGTATGCCGATCTATTTATCTTTTCTCTCACATTTATCTTTGCTCTCACTTTGCAGGCTCTTCTTGATTCTTTCTCTCTTCTTTCCCTTTACATGCTATCGTGGTGTAGGGGAAACGGTTGTGGTGACGTACGCATATCACCCATCAACCTATGGTGAGCTTGGTTATTTAGCTTAGTTCAGGTTCCAGCACTGCCTGGAAGTCTTTGTATTGCCGTTTTCGTGCACTCACTCATACTTCACTGTTTTACTTGTTCTACCTTATTTCAAGAACTCTCTATCGTTCTACCGCTATTCCTCTCTGTTTCTCTCTTTTGAACCGGCAAATGCAAAAAAACGGCGCGCGTGATCAGAGCACCTTCATTGGATCTTTGATT
>CAVOJK010000151.1:0-26053 GCA_963695495.1 Hololepta plana | reverse complement strand
ATGCGAATTTGGTGTACTGATAATGGTCGCTGTAAGTCACTCATACATGGGCACGGTCGTCCCGGGAACGTCATAACCCCTTGTGGAAAGCCAAAATTTGACTGTTTGGACCCCTTTTCGACTGGAATATGGTCTATCATGACCCGTTTTATTCATTTAGAGGCTATGTCAGGACCATGTTTGAAAAACCAGGAACGACGGCTGCCCATGTATGAAGTCACTGAATATCATAAGAAAAACTTTAAAAAAGAAACACATTTTTCCAGATTTTCGGCTACGATCCGCTGACGCTCAACTTCGTCGAGCACTTTCCATCCAACTTTGTGCACCACGGCTACCTGGGCGAAAAGCTGCTGCACAACTTCCGCGAGAAGGGCCTCAAGCTCAACAAGCAGGCCAAATATCAAGCGCTACAGTAGACTACAGTACTCACAACTCACACCACAATTTAGCATATAGCATACACGGCCCGCTGTCGTTCCACAAATGTCACAACGGACTTATCAGTAGCCAAAATTTAACTGTCGGCATTCTGTTTTGATTAATCTTCCTCCAGGAAATATGGAACGACAGGTGCCCATGAATGAGCCTATAAGTCTGAATTGACATACATACCACACTTCTCCCAGTGCACTACTAAAATTTTCAGCTCTTCGTCCTAACCCCCGTAATGTTTGTAACGAGAAAATTTGTTGTTTTGCCACCATAAAGAGAGCACCACTAAAATAAGACAAGGCTAGCTTTATCAAAAAATTACTTGTATCTTTTTTTCTCATTGTGAAATTGTGGCTCACATTACACACAGACACTAATACGAGAGATTATGATTCTGCCTGCCTGTCTGTCTGCCATGCTAGTACGCGATAAATCTGGCTACTTGAAGAAGCGGCGCATGTCTATTGAAGAGTCTTGACGACGTCCTTCCACTGCTTGCCCTTGTTGACCTGATAATCAGTTAATTTTAAAGAATATAAGACGCGTCTAAAAATCTCCTTGGACAATGAATTAGGAATGTGAGCGATCATGTGCGAAAATTACTGGTTTCGGTCTTCTAGAAAAGATTACTATAGAGAATTTGTGCTGCGTTTTTTGAGAATTCTATGAAAATGAGAATTAGATAGACTCACGGAATCCCAGTAGCAGTCCGTGAGCTTGTTCATGGAATAGTTGAAAACGAATGCGCCGGTCGCAGAAGCGAGAAGAAGGGTCGAGAAACGACGAGTGACGGCGCGGTAAGCGAGAGCTCCGACTCCAGACATGGCTTAACCTGTGTAAACTACATTGTTGGAGAAAAGTGATGGAAAACTATCGAAAAAACCGAAAAGAAACCGCTTTTTGCGAAGACTTGCAAAGTTCCATCATTTTTTACTCTCCAATTGCAGTTTGAGCTTTTGCCTTACAGTGATCTTGCAGATGTGTGTTCGCAAAGTGAATCGCAGTGGTCCCACAACGCACACTCTGTTTGATCACACAGTATGCACCACCAGTCGCGAGAAGAATTTTCCTTTCTATTCTTTTTCGAGTTTTGAAAACGAAAATGCCCGTGGATACGCTTGTTTCGTGTAATTTCGATGTTATCAAAATCAGCGTTCCTCCAGCAATCGTTCGATTCGCGTTTCTAACATTTCGAGAGATTTTTCGGCGTCTTCATGTGCGAAAATTGGTAATATTTCTATTGCAGGGGTTAACCATGGTCAACCCCAAGGGTATTAGGCGCGGAACGCGCTACATGTTCGCCCGTGACTTCCGCAAGCACGGTATCGAGCACCTTTCCACCTACTACCGCGTCTACCGCCGTGGAGACATCGTCGATATCAAGGGCAATGGAGCCTTCCAAAAGGGCATGCCTTTCAAGATCTACCATGGACGTACCGGCCGTGTATTCAACGTCACCAAGCACGCCGTGGGAGTCATCGTCAACAAGCGCGTCAGGTAAACTTTCCTAAGAATCAGCTGCTGAAGTTGTATTTCATCAACATTTTAAATTATCATGAAATGAATTCTAGGGAATAATCGTGAATATAATTTCAGTAAATATTCTCATAAATATTATTTACTAAATAATTTCAACGCACTCGGTTCAGAACTCGCATCATCCCTAAGCGCATCAACGTTCGTCTCGAGCACGTCCATCCCTCGACTTGCAGAACCGACTTCCTCAACCGCGTCAAGGTTAGTTTTTTATAATGTGCAGAAAAATTCTTGAGCTAGATTAAAACGCATTGAGAAATTATACCTCAGCAGGGGTTTCTGTAGTCTAGGTTCCACAACGCGATAAGTGTGCAATTGAACTGTTCAGTTCGTTGCTACGTTTTCACGATCAGAAATATAAGTACCCGTAATGCGGCCCCAGTTTTTGTGACCTGATGCAAAGCAAAGTTTTTCGTATAAGTTCGAAACATCTATTTGAAATGACTGCAAATGATTCACCATAGAACTATTGAAGGCTTGGAACTCTGAACATTGTGTATCTCAATCTTTCAGCAAAACGATGCCGTCAAGCGCGCCGCCAAGGAGTCTGGTGTCCTCGCTCCCCAGTCCGCCCTCAAGCGTCTACCCAAGGTATTTCTTGAAAAGTTTCTAAGCTTTCACTGACAATGCAAACACCATGATTCCGATTTATCTTTCCCTTCTTGATTCATTTCAACTCGTAGCTGAAACCACACGTGTTTTTGCAAAAACATAGCTGTAGTAGTTCTCTTTTGATGTGAAAACGGCAAATAGGATTTGCTGAAGATATTTCTTTCGTAGGACGTTGGTGGGGTTATTTGATTTAGGAGTTCGTTTTTAATTTTTTTATATTTTCCCTTTCAGGCGCCACGCAGCGCTCATCTCGTCAGAACGAAGTACAACAAGCCTGAGGTCCTTGCTCCTCTTCGTTTCGAGATCATCGCCTAAGCGTCGTTCACTTTCCGCACGATGTTTATTGTTGATAAACGTGCTGTAACATACGACCAGGTTTCTAACAGAACACAGCTCTAACATATTGTAGACTAGATATTACCTACTGGATAATATATTCTCCGACGATGAGAGCACGATGCTTCTGAAACACAGTCACGATCGGCGCGGATAACGGTCATCTTAACCAGTTTTTTATCAATCATCGTCAGCACCAAGGTTCACGCACATTTGAATCAATTGAATTTCGTCGTAACCGTAGTTTCGAGCAGCAGATCTTCGTTGAGGTCTTCAGTGCCGGTGTACGGTGGATTTACCGTGGAGCAAGGCGTTGGAGTTTGATAACTGCGAATGGAGGAGAAACAGAAGTCACTTCTATTTCGGAGTTTGACTCCATTCTGTGAGAGCTCAGTTATTTTTGGGATAATCGAGATAGAGGTACTGAGGAGTGGATGATTAAGAGGAATTCTGGTAGTCTAACACAAATAAGTTTTCCGATTTCTTTATTCTGTTAGATATCTTTTCTGGCGTACAAACAATCAGACTGTCACACATTCTTCTCTAGATAAATTCGTTATAGAATTTTCAGACGCAAAAATTAGTAGCGAGTATTTGCGTTCGCTCTCTACCGTACACAGAGACATATACAACTTTAGGAGATGAGAGCACCTTTTCAAACTAGGACAACGAGTGACTCTTCGAGAATACTATACTGTACTGTACTATTGTAGCGCAATATCATTACTATATCAGTCGACGGCCAAGTGACAAATTTAGGTTGAAAGCAATTCAAGAACGTACTTTGAAGCTGAACAGCGCAAGAAGTCATGTAATTTTCTCACTCAGCCGTCGACAAAAATGATGAAAACACGTGTGATAAACGTCGGAGTCGCCACACTAAATATATTCGCTGGGATCCTTCTTGTGAGCATCTTTAGCATCAGTGTAGTCGGACATCTTTGACTGGAAAATTTGAATTCCTCTTTTTCATCTCAACAAAATGCTGATTCTCTAACCATGATTTTTCCTCTCACATCTGAAAAAGGATATATTTCCTACAATATGGGAAATGAAAAACACTCTGACATCGTTTTTTTGTTCATCAGCTCCACTACCATGGCTGCTTCCTCCGCTACGCTCATTGGCACCCTGAAAGAACCCCTTTGAATTTTCGCAAATACATGATCGTTCGAAAATTGAGTAATCAAATAAAATGACAAGCCTACTGTAAGGCGAGAGAGTGCCAAAAATTGTGAGATGGCTTCTTTGAGAACTGAGAATTTTTTTTCAAAATCGAAAAAAAGCCCTTCATGATCAAACCAGGACTACGGTAGCGGAGAAAAAAAGAGAACGTGGGAATAGTCTAGAAAAATGCAGAAAACTCGTAGAGTGAGTAAAAACAGACGTCTTTGTCGTCTTCTTTGCTGAGTGTGCTCATTGTTGAAGGAGCTCCTGCGTTGTTGTCTTTAATCAGAGTATACCTGCCCAGGTTGCCGCCTAGACTACTGTAAGGTGAGAGAGTGGAAAAATTGAGAAACACAGAGAGAACTGATTCCCCGTTACGTTTCTTCTCCTCTAGATCTCTCTCTACCCTCTTTCTCTGACCCGACAGTAATCTAGGATGACCTAAGAAAACCAGGTCCGATGCTTGATCAATTTCATCGACGAACATTTCACAAATTGAAAGCAGAAATTTATACAGTTTTCATCACTGACTCCGATCAGCAAAAAGAATAAGAACTCACCCATCATAGACTTGGTCAGATCAACAATATCTTCCTGGCCTGGGGCAGGCGGCACGACTGCAGCGCACTGAAAGAATTGTTACAATGATTACGGTTACGGTACTTTTGAAAAACAGAAATTTCGCGCCAAAGATATACAGCGCAAACGCAGAACAGGATAATCCGCTGTATAACTTTGGCGCGAGAAAAAACTTCATAGCCGAATTTCAAAAATCAGATTGATTTTTGAGTTTTCCATGTTTTTTTTCTTACCTGGGAGACGCCATTGGCAACTTGAATTGAGTCACATAATCGCTTCTGTTCAACTTCATCCAGTACGATATTAGGCGGAGCGCCCTTCGAAGTGAGCAGCTCGAAGATGAGATCACGGCATTGCTCTGAAAGTGGACCGATAGTACAGTGGTTGTGGTCGCCGACTATCACCCACACGTCGATGTTTCGATTCCCAAGACCGACGTCTTTTGCAGTTTTCGAAATTTCGGAGAAAGTGGATTGCAGGTCTAGCAACCGCAATGCAAAAATCTACGTGAGGCTTGCGTGCGCCAGATGGTGCATCTGGTGCATCTGGCGCACACAAAATGAATGACGGATCCGCTGACGGATGCGGCTGCTGTTCTTTCACGGATAGCCAGTTTTTAAAGGGTGTTGTGTGTCTGTCTGACTTGTTGACCCAATTGACCCCGCTGACTACTGTAGTCCGTGACCAAAAAAGTGCTCGGGTTGCAGTTTTCTTCGAGCTTCACTGAAAATTCACTCAAATTAAAAATTTCAATGTTCAAACTCTGTTATTCTGAATTTTTTTAGTTTCCGTGAAATTCTGCAGTCTCGATTTACTTTAGCGTAAAGGTTCTGTGTAACAAAACGAAAGATTTTAAATTTGCATTGCGGTTGCTATGCAGGTCTACTGTAGCCTGGAAATTGCAAACTGACTGAAATTTTCCGGATTGATATCAGCCTTGTTGAACTGCTTTCCATAAGTTGCAACGAATTGTCGCATATCGGGCACATAGAGTGGCACGCCACTTGAGTTCTGAAGATTTGAATTTTTCACACGTCTAAAACTATGGCCGGCCGAGAGCCGTAATTGCAGTCCGCCTGAGACAGCGCTACGACTGATTCTTGCCCGATTCCCTTGCGCTCTCAATGTGAAGCTCTCCAAGACTCGCGGTCGACTCTACGGCCATGGTATGTAGTGAATATATGTAGTGAATATTATACCGAGGGGTCCCACTGATGAGTATGTAGTGAATATGGTATGTAGTGAATATCCATACTATATATAAAGAGCTGTTTGTGTGTGTGTGTTCGTGTGTAAGGTCCAACCCACTATGAGTGGGGCTTCCCCGAGGGGTCCCACTGATGAGTGATAAGCACTTATAGGTGCCCCCAGGGCATGCGCATATCTCTGCGGTATCGCTTTGGCGCCAGGCCTTTCTGCCGCCCGGCGCCAGGCAGCGGAATAGTGTCTGAAGCGGACCCGGGAATTGAGAAAGGGAGGGGAAGCCGATATTTGTACCCGATTTCAGTATTCTAGAACGTTCCACTTCGATAGTACACGATGTTTCGCGAACATTCTAGAAGGAAGTTCGAAGTACAACTGTATCAAAAAGTGTAACCCTTTGAACTCTTGCGACGCCTCGAGGTGGTGCAGCCCAATCTTGTTATATATAATACGGTGAAACAACAACTGCATATTATAGTAACTAACCATGATACCGTATAACATATCTTTCTCCTGATGGTTAAAATAAAAAAATAAAATCAGTAGCGAGTCGCTACTAGCGACCATTATCCTTGTACATCTTGTTTGCAATAGGTTATGGTAGGTTTTCATTTACGGACAATACTATCTACGAATGAGTGAATGGCCAATGCTACTCTCTTCTATCACGCATTTTTATCTGTGATCCAACTGGTTGCTATCTCGGGTGTTACCCATCAGGTTTTTTGTTCATTTTTCACCATCCGTTTTGCTTGAGACACAGTTAAAATTCTGAAAATTTTTGGTTACGTGTAGCAGCCACATTCGTGTCCCTAGCAGAACTGAAGAGAGAGTGGGGCAGAGAGCGCTACTTAAAGCATTAGTTTTTCGTTATTCAAACAGTAGACAGTTATTCAGTTTACAATCGCGTCGGTCTATTCTTCTATTCGTGGACGTATACGACAATTTTTCAGGCCCTGTCTCACATGTATGTAGTCATTCCACGTAGACACGCATATAAAAACTTTCAATACCTGGATGACAAATCCGACAAATGAACTTGGCTTCTTGGATGAGTCTTTCATGCTGAAAAAATCTCTTTTGTCGTCTGGAGACGTGATTTATGCTTGCTTGTGTACACTTTTCTGACATACAGTACTGTACGAACACATACTTTAATATTTATTTTTTAATTCATCAAAAATCGATAATATACCGTACTCACACATAAGTTCCATCATCTTCCAATCTGACATAGCCGATGACACCATTGCGATCTTGCTGTGGCTTGGGATATCGAAGTGAGGCTGCTAGAGATGGACCTACGGATCGACCTGGCAAATATATCAGTTCGAGCATGACCTTTCAGAGCGACGGTCGTTTTTCACCGGTCAACAGTGGGTTCCCACAACGAAAACTCTCTTCGTTTTACACGCTCTCTTGCGCGTTGCGTGAGCGGCGCGTGCTTTTGGCAAGTTGCCAGCATTACTTTTCTTGTGGTGCGCTGCCCCATACCCTCTCACCGTCGCATTTCTTCTATTCTGAAAGGTCGTGTTCGAGAGACGTATGTCAACCCGTGATCTATTCCATTGTGTGGCCCTACTTCGAACGCCAAGATTCGGTTGTTGTCTATCCGGAACCGTATTCTAGTCCATGTTTTTTATACGGAGTCCACATGATACAAGAGAACGGCCCCGCGTTGAGACATGATGTAGGCAGAATGGCTCCAGCTCTCGAGTTCTACGGAGAGAACATCGACAAGGCTACCATAAGAATGACAACGGATGGAATGAGACGAACCGTCCGTGGGCACAAAGTGAACTGTGCCAGTGTTGAGTGACTTGGCTAGCACACCGACTGTACACTGTAAGGAGGGCTATATTCAGTTATCCGTACGGTACCATCATCCGTACGTTGAAACTACCGTAACTCCAGGGAATTTAGACGTACGGATAATGGTACCGTACGGATAACTGAATATAGCCGTAAGGAGTTTCCAGATCAAAGAGAAGTGATAAAAATCGATGACCTCGTCGACCGGATGCGTTTGTTGAATTTTTGTATGAAAAGAGAGTGTGAGAGGAAGGAGATGGAAGTGAGAGAGAGAAAAAAGAAAGATTCAGAGAAAGGAAGAGAGTGAGAGAGAAGAAGAGAGAAAGAGAAGAAGAGAGAAAGAAAAGAAGAGAGAAAGAGAGAGAGAGAGAGAGAGAGAGAGAGAGAGAGAGAGAGAGAGAGAGGGAACGAGAGAGAGAGGAGAAAGAGAGGGAAAGAGTGAGAGAGAGTGAGAGAGGCAAAGAAAGATGACTATTTACCTCATTATACTGCTCCAGTGACTGATCAATCGGCTTATCAGCTGATATGCGTTGAAAGACGGGCATGCCATCAGAGCCAAACTGGATATTCTCTCTGATTCTCCAAATTTCACAGTACACGGACATTTCCTCGTCATTTGAATTTGAAAAGGGGCGTCAGCCTACTCCGGACCGCCCTTTTTAAACTTGATCATTCTGGCTAAAACTCTGTGGATCAGTCTTCAAAACCCAGTTTTTGAGCTGTTGAGAACATTATGGGACGTGGTTTGAAATAGCAGAAAACGTACTGTTATAACGCCTGAAGTAGTCATCGTTGCGCCTACTTCATCTTTTGGCTCGGGCGTTTTGCCAGCACTTGGAGTGTGGTAGAGGTGCTGGGAAAATTGAACATTTATGGCTAGACATTTTTGGGTTATCGATGGCATTCACCATGACCGGAAAGTAATGTGGTTGATAATATTAAAAAGTAGATCTTGAGAGTGAACTTTGCGAGTGTCAGATTCCAAATACTGAGTGAGAATCAGGACGGAAAGACAGGAAAATGAAAAAATATAGAGGAAAAGAAAGAGATAGAGCAGGAAAGAGAGCTGTGGATAAACAGCGAAACAAACCTTCGGTCCGTCAGCAGCGATAAAACCAGCGGTATCATTGAGAACTCGCACGAGATAGCCCTTGGTTACATCGGACGGCCATTGGCGAACCTCGCCGATCTGTAGGTACGGCAGTTTGAGAGGGAGAGAGAGAGAGGAGAGAGAGGGAAAGAAAGAGAGAGAGAGAGAGAGAGAGAGAGAGAGAGAGAGAGAGAGAGAGGGTAAAGAAATTCGTCCGTGATCTTCCTCAATCTTTCTCGTGGCTGTTTTGTGTTTCAGAGAAGAGACAGATAACTGGATAGTTCTTTCAAATTAATTGTGTAAGCAAAGAAAACGATAATTTCAATCGAGAATCTCCTCGAGGTTCGTCCTTCTTTCAGACTATCGTAATCTCACACGATAGAAAGTGGAGAACCAGCTACAGTAGTAGTAAAGAATTCTACGGTATTTTGAGAAGAGAGAATGAAAGAGAGGGAGAAGGGAGAGAAAGAGAGAGAGAGAGATAGAGAGAGAGAGAGAGAGAGAGAGAGAAAGAAAAAGAGAGAGAGAGAGTACTACCGTACCTTGGGTAATGTACAAGCTGGCACGAAGACCGGTAACAAAGCCCCGCCTGCTGTCCCGCCATGCATCTTGATATAGCCGGGCACAGGTAGAACAGAGGCACAGGCGACAGGTGGGGCGTCTGATAATGTCGGGGGCTGATTTGAAAAATCTAAACCGTTGAACTTTCCCACTGTATAGCGGGTGTACAAAAATTCGAAAGAAGCAAAAATGAATAAACTCAACCAAAAACACGAGTTGCGAGTGGAAAAAAAGTCAAAAAAGCGTAAGCTTTTTTTTCTATTTTCATGGAAAGTTGGTCAACCCTGGAAAATTTGAAAAAGCTGACTTGGAATCTCTTTGCCGTTCCGCAATGGATTGATCTTGACAACAACTGCTGTCCGATGTGGACCATAGATGATCATCGTCTGAAAAGGGCGTGGTCCAGGTAAAATCCTAAATCAGGGTCTGCTGATTTCATACGACCCCCTCCTCCACAATCTTTCCATGAGAAAAGGAGAATGGGAGCAAACCTGGGGTATGCAAATTGGCATGTCGAAGACGGATGGGTCATCTGGAGAATGAATTTCGGAAGTACTTCGATTCAGAGAAATGACAAATTTTCTCACTCCTAATCATTTACGCTGTTTGATCTTCGCGCCAAAACTATTCCCTGTTTTCGCGCGGGAAAAATGGCGCCAAAACAATTTTTTTTCTGTGTTTAAGCGGGAAAATCACGAACCAGCAGCAGGCGACGCGGCGGTCTTGGGCGAAGTAGCCGTGACGGAGACAAAGTTGCCGCCAGGAGTTTTTTTGGCGCGGGCGCCAGTCTTTGCGTGGGCAGATGGGAGTTCGGGCACGAGGCTGTGGCGGATTTGTATTCCTCTATTCATCCAAAAATGGTGCGCGATATTTCTTATTGTTTTGAGTTTTGGAGAATTTCAAAGTCGAGAAGTTCAAAATTCAACAGACAGTTCTAAACGAAAATTTTATCAAAGTATAAATTGAAAATAGCCCACTTTCTATCGCTTTCTTCGTCATCGTCGCCTTCATCTACAGGATCAGAAGTTGTATTGAAAGAGGGCAGATTATCAGCTCCAATGTGATTGCTTGGCCTGGAGATGAAGAGGAAAGTTTTTGAATATGAAAATAAAAGTCGAAAATTTAATACCAAAAAAGTACACGGTTCTTCGATGTTTTTGATCTCTATCATGATACGATTTTGGAAGTATTGATGGACTTGTTGTAAAACGGACCGTTCTTGCGGTGGTCTGCGCGAGCGCTCGCGTCTGCAAAAAATCCTTCTAGTTTTTTTTCTCGAGGATGGAAAGTTCGAGAGAGAGAGCTCTATTGTATGGAATTGAAAACTTGAATGGATCATCTTTTGGGTCAAAAAACATGGATCACCGTGGTTCTTGCTCATGGCCATGGTGCTTGCTACCTTGGTGGCTGGAAATGTTTCTCGTCTTTTTTTTTGGAAAAAGGCTCATATGACAAAACCTAACCAATTCTAATCCCTCACCAATTCAGGTTTTTTTTTATCTGTTCGGAATCTTCAAAGATCAGGGGATTTTTTTGAAAATCCAAACTGTTTTGTGCCGCTATTAGTGTTTCACAATCTGAACTGTGGTGTGTCAGATATACAGCGTCCTGTTCACTCGGTCTGCCTTTTTGAAAAGACAGACTGGTGTGTGCTCTTCTTACACGACCTAGAGGTCTTGTCAGGAGGTCACATGGAACGACATGCAAAGTGCCAGACGACTAGAGTGAGCCGGACGCTGTTTATACTGGCACACAACGTTTCAGATTTTGAAACACTAATACACAGCACTGGGTGTGAGTGTCTGTCCGCTTCTGCAAAAACACACCCTGAATCTTCATTCTTCTTTTTCTTCTTTCTCCTTTTCCTTCTGTCCGTTGTAGAAGTACTGACACCGGCCTGAAATGGAACCGTCAGGAAAAAACTTGGTTGATCGGAAAAATGAAAAAGAACAACAGTCTCACCTGTTGCTGCTGTATCATGTACTGCATCTGTTGTGGTGTCATTTGAGCTCCTCCCATTCCTGCGAAGGGTAATTTTTATGCAGTTAGCAAAGTAGGCCTTCGCGTTATCATGATCGAGCATTTTCCATTTTGTTATTGCGCTGCATATTTTTGGCGCGGGAAAAGAGCGCGAAAAATTTTTGAAAAGCAGAAAGTCTGTGTCTGTGTAAAAAAATCGGTTTTCGTTGTTCTTCTCATATTTGGGGATGTTCCAGATTTTGCCATCAAGCCTGCTCACCTCCACCTGGCATCATCATCATTCCGCCCGCTGGAGGAGCACCCTGAGCGCCAGCGCCAGCGCCTCCTGGCGGCATGTACTGTAATCAGAAGCATTTTCCAATTTCGAAAGTTTTTTCTTCAATATGATCATTTTTATCTCTTTTCAACAATCTTTGAATTAAACTTTTTTCATGGTCATTGAAAAATTACAGGAAAATGAAAAAAACTCACCACATACATTACTCGTTGCTGCCCAGGCATTCCAGGCATACCTTGTGCGCCTGGTTTTTTATTTACTTATTCATTTATTTATTTATCCAATTATTTATTTATACAATCAACTCAGAAAAATGAATTACAATAACCGTGTCATCCCATACATAAATCTACCCATGTCCGTTCTTTCCTGTTGATCCAATCTATGAAAATCGATAGGTAAAAAACCGTTTTTGATTGGTGGTCGATCAATTATCGCTTAATGTAAGAACCTGGTGCCTGCATCATCATCATCTGCTGTTGTTGCTGTGACGGCGGTTGCTGACCCCATGGACTGGAGGGCGCGGTGCTTGCTGCAAATTAAAATCTATCAATAAATCTTCATCGTACCAGTGACTCCGGACAAAGTGTAGAACTGAATTTCAAGTAGGGACCATTCTGATTGAGTCCTCTTGGAAACACTCTAGTATTACTGAGGGCAGAAACATCTTTTCGCGTCAAAACTATACAGTGTAACTTCGGAACAGGTAAAATAGCTTTTCCGCTCATCACGATCATGTAAACTCGGTCTCCATACTTCTCAGGTACTCTCTCCAATTTTTTGAACAATTTCATCGAATATGCTGTTTCGTGTGGCACAATTCCTTATGAAATGACTGCTCTAGAGCCTTAGAAGTTACGCTGTATAATTTTGGCGCGAAAAGAAGATTCGGCCCTCAGTAATACCTGAAGCAGCAGGAATGAGCGTATAAGCGCCATTGGGCAGCATTGCCCATGTGTAACCGACAGGTGGAGGAGTCATTGCCAGAGGATTGCCTGTGAATTCATTTCCATCAAAAAGAATTCAGCGATGCAGTGTGTTCGAGTGTTAGTATTATTGAGAAATTTTCCCATTTCGCTACTCTCCCGAATCTATCGATAAACAGCGCAAAACTTTCCTCATTCTGTTGCACCATTTTGCGAATGATCCACAGTAGGACGACTTGCTCCAGCTTCTTTCTCTCTCCTTCCTCCCTTTCTCTCTCACTTTGTCAGGGCTCTCCCCGATATGGGGAAGCGCTCTCAAGGCTGTAACAAGGTAAACATCTGCGCTGTTCATCTATAGATGTGGGAAAGAAGCGAATAGGAAAAACTTCTCAATAATAAGTGCGGAGTGTGAGACATGAACCGACCTGGTTTTCCGTAAAAGCTCAAATGAATACACTGTAAGACCGCGACCAGGCTGTTTCATGTCTCACTCGCTTGCTTTTTGAATTTGGAAACCAAACATTACATTGATTGTAGGGCAAAGTTCTACAAAATACAGTTCAAAGCTTGGGAAACTACAAGCAGAAAAGTATACATTGTATTATCTGATAAAATTAGAAGATTAATTATCAAAATCTCAAAACATACTACTAAAACCCGGATGCATCATCATTGGCTGCTGTGCAAACTGTGGCGCATATTGCTGCTGTTGTGTATAGCCAGCTTGATTGTAACCGCGCTGATCTGTAAATTTATTTATTGATTAAAAATAAATATTCAATTAAAAAAACAGTATTTTGATAGCTCAAGCAAAAAACACGTCGACAAACCGAACGAATCTTGAAATTTTCGAGAAAAGCGAACATGATGTATCCGAGGAATATTGAAACGGTAAAAACACTCTTCCAGAACGAAACAGCTTCGAGGAGATTTCCAAAATAACTTTGATGAGTTGAAACATACTAGTAGGCCTGGGTGACATTGCGTTCGATGGCGATAAGCCTGGCGAAGGCGGCGTTCGAGCTGTCAAACCGCCTTGTGTCTGAAACTCAATTTGGCCCGCCTCGAATGAATTTTCCTAGTACTCTTAAAACAGTTGTTTGCTTCTCAACAATAGAAAACAGACGTTTTTCGGAATAAAGACTGGTCTCTCCGAACTAGTGTTCCGAATGCAAGTACGCTTTCAAGTACGCGAAGAATTTGATTCAATCCTCGTTTGATTCAAGCGTTTCAGACTTGAAACACGGCTTCCATCTTCGCGTACTTGAAATCGTACTTGAATTCAGAACCCTACTCCGAACCGAAAAGTAGGTCCTACGCTACTTTATCTTTTCGGTCCCACCTGCATCCCACTATATTGCTGTCGGCCAGATGTCGGCCCAACTTGTCGATTGCTCATCGAATTTCCGTATATTGGTGATTGAGCCAGAGGCGAGACGCCGGGACTGGCTGCGAAAGCCGCTATTCAGTATAGACAAAGTTTACCCTATCTCTGGCGAGTCACCGGGGATGACTGTAAGTTCTCCAGTTCAACAGTAGTGGAGAAAAAAAGAATATTGGAAAGCTCTCTAATAGTAAAGGGATCAAATGATTCTTGAATTCGTCTGTAAACTTGGAACTTGAAAAAAAATAAGGGAAACGTACGCGGCGTTCGCGAGGCAGCAATTGGAGGTGCGCCGCCAGTTGAAACTAAAAGTGAAGATCAAGAAATATTCTCGGAAATTGATGAACTGCCACATTTGTATGCTCAAAGTGTTTCGAAACATCACCGAGCATCACTCAATTCTGAAACAAGAGCGTTAACAAAAAACTAAAATAAACATAGTGAGGGTGAGACACGAGGCGACTTGAAAGCTTGTCCGATTTGTCCTGTCAGGCAAACGGCTCTCAGCCAATGATACCTGGTCCTGGCACGGCATTGGCAAGTGCTGAAAGCTGCACGTATGCTGGCTCTTCTACTGGTGGTGCTGGAAAACTCTGAAATCTTCTAAACAGTGATGTACAGGTTGTGATGATTCAAAATCAGAGAATCTTTCGAAAAAGAGTTCACCCTTCGAATATGGCCGCTGTTGATTCGGCGATTGCGCTCCTCCGTAATCTGTAGAGAGGAAAATGGGAATTTTTCCTTTTCTAGTGGAGCTTCACTTTCGTACAAATGAAAAATAGGCATGATCAGTTATACGTATCCGTACGTCTGAATTTGAAAAGATAAGGATAGATTTCAACGTACAGATAATGGTCACAACGGGTGACTGATAGTAAACATAATCTAAAAAACGCTAAAACTCACCTGATGGCAAATTCGGCGTGAGAGTACCTGGCGTATAGGAAAACGGCACGCCAACTCGAGGCGTCGGTTTCATAGGTAGTCGCCCACTCACTGGAACTTTTCAGTTAGCAGACTTCATTTTCACTCCGTAGCCGATCAATTTGAAGAGCCATTGTGGAATTAACGATTTTTGATACACTTCTGTTTTTCTGGCTGAACTGTACGCCTGAATCAATAACTTACTCTGCTGAGAAGTTTGTGATACTTGATTGAAGTTGCCCGGGCGGCCATGCGGTTTATGTCCGCTCGCTGGCGAAGCTGCGCCTGCGCGTATTGTTGTTTGAAAATCTGAAGACACCACTCTATAGTCGGCCGAGAACCGTGTGTCCAATTGCAGTCCACTTGAGACAGCGAAACGGCCGATTTTCATGATGAGAAACCGATTTTCACATTGAGAGCAAGAGGGATGGAAACCGAGTTTCATGTTGAGAGGAGAAAGAGCGTAGACCGATTTTCACGCTGTGAAACAATAGAAAGTGAGACATAATCGGCCGTTTCGCTGTTTCAAGTGGACTGCAATTGGACATACGGCTCTCGGTCGACTCCTGTTCACGTCCTGTTCACTTTTTCGTTCGCTGTAATGTGTCATTCACGGCGTCTGGCACCTTACATGTGCTTTCATGTGACCTCCTGACATCACCCCTGGGGAGTGCAAGAAGAACACACACCAGTCTGCCTTTTGAAGAAGACAGACCGAATAAACAGGACGCTGCTTATCTTGCTTAGCCTTCAGATTCTCAAACACTTATAGTTGCATTGAGTTTGGCTTTCATTTTTTTTCATTTGTTTACTGTGTTTCACCATCTTCCTTTTTTATCTCTGATCTCTTAGTATCGAAGTTTCATCATCAATTTTGTTACTCTACTCATTTGCTACGGTACCGATTTGATTTGTGCATTTTTGTGCACCTTATCTTTTGCATCACCCGCTTGTCCCTCGACTCAAGCTCCAGGGATCGGTTCTCACCGGGGGAGCACCCGCTTCAAGGTAGATTGTCGTGGGCAGTGGTGAAAGATTCGACCCCGTTCAACTTTCCCACTGTTTAAATTTTCCTTCTCTTCGTTCTACTTCTTTGGAGTGATCTCACACCGGCCGCGACGCGCTTACGGCGCCGCTTTGACCCAGCTCTAACTTTGCTCTCAGCACACGACTATACGGTAGTCTATACCAGGCCGTTTCATGTCTCATTCTCCGTGTTACCGAAAACAGAAATCGGTCTTTCTCGGCCGTTCTGATGTCTCAACTGTAGGACGACGGACTTACGGCTCTTGGCTGACTATATCAACTTCGTCACTCTCCTCATTTGTTCCGGCAGTGATTTGCTTTTGTGTATTCTCGTGTACATCTTTTAGATCTTTCAGATTTTTCACCTCACTCGGTTATCCTTCGGCTCAAGCTCCAGAGATCGGTTCTCATTCGGGGAAGCACCCTTATACAGGTATGTACCTGGTGATCGCGAAGGGGGCGTGGCCGGAGCTGCAGCGGTAAAGCTCTTTGAGCGCGCATCTTGGCGCATGCGTGGGCGATGTGCGTGTTCGCTGTGTTGGCCACTAGCGCTACAAAATCATCGTTGAGATTTTGGTCAAGAATTTGAGAAAAAAACAAAACTCTGAACAACTCGATAGAGCGGGAAAGGAGAAAAATTATAGCACTTTATAAAAAAAACAAAAGTATTTCATTGCTCGACAAAAGCTATATAGAGAGGTAGTTATGATATTTATTGCATTACTCGCATCACAAAAAGCTCAAGAGGCTAGGCGGTAAGTTTCTAGACAACGTACGTTTTCTCCTCTTTCTCTCTCCTCATCCAAAATCTTCAGTGGACTTTATTCGCACCTGGGATACTGTACATGAGATGATAATCAAAGGATTGCCGTTTCAAACACTTCAAACGATTTATCGGTGATCAACGCTGTTTTCTTCAAAATGATTTTTTCAAATTCAATAGACATGCGGCAGATTGATAGACGATACAGAACCACGTACCACAAGATCAGAAGAAGAAGACGAGAACTCCGGAAGAGCGGAAGAGAGAACGATAAAGTGATGAACATTCGACTAGAATCAGTTTGAGATAACTACAAAAAGGGCTCAAATTCGAAAGTATTTATCATTGGACAAAGTGCATGAAACCAATGTTGGAAAGTGCTCGAGGTGTTAGATGATATTTTGTTTATTGTTTTGCAAAAGTGTTATTGTTTGTGAAAAAAATAAAATTTTGGCACATTCACTAAAGTGAACGGCAAGACTGAGATGGCGGGACGATCTGACAAGAAGCATCGGAATCAACTCTCTCAATGTGACTTGTAGTCATGCCTTATGGCGCAGTTTGTATAATGTACAATGATTGTGCGATAAAGTGTTCAAAATGAGCGGCGGCTTGAACTCATCGGAGAGCCCATCCCATGCCCAAATAGACTGTGCCCTGCATTGAATAATTTGATTTCACCGACCATTCATGTGATTTTCATGCGTATTATGTGATTCCGAATGTCAAAATTATTCCTGTAACTACACCACTGACAAGTTTTTCGAAAGTTAGAAAACAATTCCTCTTTCTTCACTTTTTTTTCAACCTATCAGATTTACAGATTCGGAACAACTGTTTGGAAGTGTTCGGGAGTTGTGCCCAGCCAATCAATACAAATTTTCTGATTTTGTAGCAATTCAGCCTCCATCCTCACTCTTTTTTGTGACAGTGCCCCCCCCCCACCCTCCGGTGAAACCGATGAATCCCAGCAGAGAAAGCTTTCTGAATTCAGTCAGGGCATTCAAACTTTTCCCCTTACTCGGTCCTGTGCGGATGAAGATCGGCGTGGGCGCTGGAGCAGGGGCGAGGCCAGGTCCGGGCTGGGCTGCTGCTGGTGCTCCAAGAACATTGCCTGGATAAAAAAAACTGATATAGAACAATCGAACACTTTAAGTCGTGAAACATGTACTTTTTTCCGTTGTCTGTAGGTGATGAAGAATGAAAAAATGAAGAATCGTTGATCTTTGAAATAGTTTCTTTGAACTGATTGAAGTGATCGTTCATTGAGTAGAAAACAATTCATCGAGTTTACAGAATGTACATTTTGAGGTGCAACTATCGAATAATCTATGCAGCAAAGTCTGTAAAATGTAAGGTGTACTGTACCCGGTGGACCGCCATATTGTGCTCCGAATGCTGGCTGTTGTACAAGTGGTTGTTGGCCTCTGGGAACGAAAAACATGCCTGGGCAGAACCTGGAATGGCGCTTACTTCCCAGAGTTGAAAAGCTGAAAATTTTTTCAAAAGCTGTAGAAATGAACAAAAAGCTGTTGTAAAGACACAAATCTAGTAGCTATGTTCAGTTATCCGTGAGCGAACGTTTTCCGTACGGTGTAACCTACCGAAGTTCATCGGAATGACGACGCATGGATAAAGGGCGCGGTCACGAATTAGATGACTGTTCGCAGGACAAAAATAGCGGTGGGGGGCGGTGTCTCAACAATTTATTAGATCGGCAGTTGGAGGAAAATTACTCTCGTGTTCTGGTGGGATCAGCGGCCATACTTTGTTATAAATTATTTTTGCCCTGTTCGTTCTATTACCGCATTTTACCTTCCTAAGGGCGGAGCCTGCCTTATCAGTGGACCTCAGCAGAGGAAACATCTGAACTCCGGTGTAACTTATTTCACTTTTACCTTCCACAGCAGATGTATACGACTGCGACGATGAACATTGATACGAATATGATCGACATGATAGTGAAGATTATTCCGAACAGGTCCATATTTGACCAGTATTCAGTTCCCTGATTGTGATCACCGATGCTATCGCACTGAAAAAACAACTTTGCTCAATGTCTGTTTTCGGATAACCACTACATCGACCATCTTTCCGGATGAGTGAACCCGGAGGAGTCATTGCTCAAAATTTGAGTTAGAAAATCTCTTTCTCACAAGTCCCGTCACATACCTTTCACGAACTTGAACTTTACGGCAAAACTACTGGGGGATAGCGGGAAAGTTCACAAATAGATTGACGTGAGAAACCGAGCGATCCAGAGTGAAACGTGCTAGTTTATGTGCACTTTTGAAAGTTTCATATCGATCCACTGAAGTGCGAGTGTTGTTCTTTGGCTGAAGACTCGAATAAAATGCAGGTGACAGCGGTTCAGCTGTGAGTGAAAGCGCGCATTATCTGCAGATACGGTCAGAGATTTTCATAGCCCACAGATCTGTGAGCTCACAGATGTCTGTACAGGTCTGCACGGTCAATGACGAATGTTACCAAATGTCTCGTAAAAACATATAGTGACTACTGATAAAGCGAATGGTGAAACTCGCTTGGGCTCAATCTTCAGAATAAATCCTTGAACCGCCCCTTTAAAATGAGCTTCACTTTGACTGATATCACAACATGATCAGGTCAGCACAGTACCAACTTTTTTCGGTTTTTTTCTGATAAGATAAGATTCATCACCAGCACAAAGTATGAGCGAAATGGCAATGTCTGTTAACTTTGTATCTACGTGATACTTTTATTTCAATATCATTTCAGTGGTTTTCCAGTACAAAACTAAGTTTTCCCTTCAGTATAAAAATGTATTATGCTTCGTATTTTATGAAATACATTATCTACAAATTTCAATATACACTGCGCGTCATAAAGATAGGACAGAGTCAAGTTTCCAACTTTTCTCAAGAACGGAGTGTCTGATTTGGATGCTAATGCCTTGTATCTTTTCTTCTCCGCCAATAACTGTTATCTCAGAAGTGAGACCCTTTCATCTTGCTTCTGTACGGGAAGAGAAAATAAAACATGAAAATCAGGTGCGTCATATTGATAGGACATGTCGGTTTTTGACGCCAAACACATCGATAAAAGGTGACATTTGTATTTGTGATGAGTGTGGATAATTTCATCTGAACAACATGTTAGTGGTCTCTACGCTCCACTGAAGTTAGATCTTGGAACGCCATAGAAAAATAAAAAATTGATTTTTTTGATCCAGATTTCTCTCCGTTCGATAAAACATCTAGGGAATATTTTTCAGAGTGGGTAAGGTTACCAAACACTTTTCTAGGAATTTTCTCAATTTCTTACGTCAGATTGTACAAACGAAAATCTGTATTCGCCCTTCTAAGGCCGTACTCTTCTCAAAAAACCGTATGTGTGACCAGAATAAACTGAGTTTGACTCTTTCGGAATTTCGGAACTCTCGAATAGGGTCATTTCAGCCCTTTTTTTGCTAGAAATTGCCTCGCAACTGTGAATTCATCAACTGTGATGCCTGAAACGCCTCTGATTTTCGAGATTTATGACATTACCAATTGATCATTTTTTCGCAAATGTTCAAAAATTACTGCTTTCTATCGATATTTTGAATATGAAGTTTGCAACTGAAACAATCCATTCCATTTATGATAAATAATCATTAGGGGAACTGACATCTAAAAAACACTCATGATTATGTTTTCGGTTGGAGATGAAGTCTTCACGCAGCACGTCGAAACCAGACTACAAAATTGACGTTTGCGGAAAACCGTTGTCTTACGCGGAGCCATCCCTATGGGCAGACATGGTTCTGGAACTACCTCAGAAAAATTGTACATGTTCACACAAATGATGCACAGTACACAAAGTAAGACGGAACATCCTTATAACTCTGAAAAAAAATCTCAAACCTATCAAAGTCATGTCTTCCTGCTCCAGAAAAAAGTATTTTTTTTGCTATGGGTAGTTTCATCCATTTAATTTTCAGTATAGTTTACTCATTTTAGCTCACAGACGCCTTCATTTGTTTTTATGCATTGCCATCCTGGTTACTGTACACAGAAACGAGAATCGAAACTTTCCTTCTCGCTTTGAAAAGTGTGATGAAAATAATAGTTCTTCATTTGCCAAATAGGTCTGATCGATTCAAATTTGGTATAGAATACAATTGCACAACTTGCTGAAATGGAAACTTTAGTATTCATATGGATTTGAGATCAGAGAGATTTATTATCTGCAGAAAAACTATTAAAAAGTTGACATGTCCTATCAATATGACGCACCTGATTTTCAAGTTTTCTTTTCTCTTCCCGTACAGAAGCAACATGAAAGGGTCTCACTTCTACGATAACAGTTATCGGCAGAGAAGAAAAGATACAAGGCATTAGCATCCAAATCAGACACTCCGTTCTAGAGAAAAGTTGGAAATTTGACCCTGTCCTATCATTATGACGCGCAGTGTATAGTCGGCCGAGCGCCGTATATCCGACAGAGTCCGCATGAGACAAGCTATTTACCAGGCCGTTTCATGTCTCGATCTCTGTGTTACCGAATGCAGAAATTGTTCTGCTGTCTCAACTGTAGTCGGACGCGGACTTACGGCTCTCGGCCGACTATACAGGTCAATGAAGAATAGCCGGTCAGTATCTACGGTAATCGGGCTGCGGCATGGGCGGGTACATGTCTGGACCAAGAGCAGGACCGGGCCCATAGCCGTAGCCAGGGCCACCATATTGCTCTCCGTAAAAAACTGGTACACCAAGAGCTCGTTCACTGCGGAATCTGCAACGTTATGAATACATTTCGACGAGTACATGCACGAATCCAGTATAGAAAGCCCATCTAACCGTAACCTTTTGTAATTTTTTCTATATATTCGTCCAGCTATTTGAATGAGTTAATCGAAAAAAATTAAACGAACAGTACCTTCTGTACATAAAGTATGCAATAGCAGCGATGCATAGAAGAACGAAAATTACCACGATTACGATGACTATTATGATTATCATCATGCTGTTTTCACTGAAAAAACTCATTTTTTATGAATTTCAAACAAGTGCCATAGTCGGGTGCTGCGGTGAAAGTTAGACCTGGGTCAAAGCGGTCGGGTGTAACTCCAAAGAAGAGAGCACAGAGAAAATTAGTTAGAAACGTCAAAACCAACACAGGTTCATTGCATCGTTAATGCACCGTGCGATGAAACTCTTCAACTCAGTGTTATTGTCATTGTCAGTGTCTATGTTGTCAGTGTCTTTTTCAGTGTCAGAGAGAAAAAAATACCTCGTGTTAGGTATTGTGGAGCCATACGGAAATCTTGGCAGTCCGGGAAACGAAATGGACGAAGGAGGAAGGTCGAAAGAAGATTGTACCGGCACGAAATTGACCTTTTGCCTGACCAGATGATATGAATATTAGTGTTTGAGAGTTCGAGGGTGGGTGCGTCAGATATGCAGCGTCCTGTTCACTCGGTTTGTCCTCTCGAAAAGACAGACTGATGTGCTCTTCCACACGACCTAGAGGACGTGTCAGGAGGTCACATCAAACCACATGTGAAGGGATAGACTGCTCTGGATGACACGATTTAGCAATCGGAATAGCGAACCGGACGCTGTTTAGGCTGGCACACCACGTTTTAGATTCTGAAACACTAATACGAGACAATCGTGAGAACCGAACTTCAAAACTGCGGGTTCTACTTCTCCGAAAAACTCTAGAATCCATCAATGAATGATGGAAGAAGAAACCAGAAAGGTAGCAATTTCTATTGCACGACGCACAACACCTACAGTAAAATCGTTGGGTGTTGTGCGTTCCACAAATCCCCTAGGGTTGCCTACCGCTACACGTCAAAGTTGTGCTACGTTTTATAAACAGCCACAAAAAAGAATGAGAAAAAACATACTTTTTACAACACTCCATCTCACAGCAATCTTCATCACTTTTACAGCTAAAAAGGACTTCCTTGAGAACTGTGCCGCGCTCATCTTGGACAGTTGATTGATTGCCCTACAAAAACACGGAGGAATTCATTTCAATATCACTAGGGCTTGATAACACGTTAGAGCGAATGGAAAAGTGGACCGGACGCTGTTTAGACAGGCACACCACGTTTCAGATTCTGAAACACTAATATGATTGGAAAGATGCTCCCAGGACTTTTTGCTATCATGGAAGCTAATTGTCAGAACTAGTGCCGCTTGGCTCTGACATCGTCAGGTGAGTTAATTTTGATTATCATAGAAAAACAAAAGTAAATGAGGTCGCCAAGCGACGGTAAATATTATAGTAACCAACCTTGATACCGTACGACATATAATTCTCCTGTTGGTTGAATAACTGAATAAATGAAATTAATATCTAAAACTAACCCCAATATTGAGGTCACTAAACGCAACGCGGCACGTTTTGATGCCAGTACCAGTTTCGTGCCTGGAATTATCCAAATTCCTTTTATTCTTTCCATTTATTCTATATAAAAAGTAGAGCTAATGAAGATATTCGTTCCTCATAACAGGTCGAGTAGATGAAACTGTAGAACTCCAAAATCGGGTTCCAAAATTAAGAAACCAGCGAGATTTTTCACAAGACGATGTAATAAATCGGGAAATTCGTCGCGGCTCGGAAAAAACCAGTCGAGAACTACATATCGGAAATCACCTGTTGTAATTATTATCATCAAAGTAATACGGACGGCCATTGTGGTTGAAGATTGAGTCGCGATGAAGAATTGCTTTTCCTGTAATAAAGAGTTTGCGTTTCCACAGGAGAATTTATTTTTGAATTCTTGATTAGGAAATCACTACTGAAAAAGGCGGTAGTAAATGAGTGGGGTTGTGTAGATTGAAGAGATTGTATCAAACAATGTCCACACACAAGTGTCTTTCTTCAATTCTGACAAAGTGAATCCACTATTGTAAGACTGATTCATGCATTGTGTTCTCCACATTGAGGATGAGTTTTTCACTCTTTAATTCTGACAAGGTGAATCTCTAACCTGCTTCCCATGCCAGAATGCCGCCCGCGGCGCCAAGCAGTCCGGCGCCCATCGAGCCCATGCCTGAAGTCAGGCCTGAGCGCCACGATGAGGATGCAGGACTGCCAAATGGCGCGCCTGAGAACGAGACGTCATTTTCTGAATAATTTTATTAAATTTTGACGAATTTCGTTGACTATTTTTGACTTTTAGACTAACTTTTAGAGACCAGTTTTCAATGACTAATTTTCGATTTATGATTGAACTTTTTTTGTTCAATAATTGTTATAAAAATTTTCTAGTTTGTTACAATTTTCGTCTCCGGTGCCAACTACATAAGATCTCGCGCGAAAATGCGGCTGCTGGAAGTCTGATTGATTTATTGTACTCTCTTCATCGAAGATGAGTTGCTCCGGGCAATCGAGTTTCAGCAACTGAATTTTTTTGAGAAACTTCTCACCCATCCCAAAACCTGGGCGATATCCATAGTGGGACGAGCCGCCATGCGGACTTCCGTGTATTACGCCGCCACCCCGCGGCGATGCACGGGGAAAACCTGTAGATTACGATTGCTAGGGTGAGCAGAAAACGTTGTGGTGAGCATAAGGGTTACAGTTCTCTAGGGCAACTTTTCATCAGAGTAACCGTTAGATGAACTGGGAAAAAGTGGTTTCGCGTTATATAGATGAGGCGATTCCTTTTCAACACCCGACTCACTCTCGTTAGTTCTTTTAATTATTTGACGAGAAAAAATATTTCATACCGTATCCATCGGAATACGGAAGGTGTCCAATCCTTCCATCAGTCCCTGTACATGATAATTTGTTCCTTTGAAAAAGAAAAAAAATCCGTAAAAATTCCCAACCTCCAAGTCCAGCATAATATCTACTGGGACTAAGACTTCGTGAATCGCTGCGAGAACCTTAATTAAAGGGTGGTGCATGGCTACTGTCGTTTTGCATTCAAAAGCGACGTATGCAAAACTTCATCTAGGCGAACACCACAATTTTTATCTCTCATTCTCTCCTAGTGACAGCTTTTTTCTCTTTCTGTAGAGGTTCCTTGTGTTGTCGAATAGAGTACTATCCTACCAGCTGGCTCCTTCCACCTGTCACGAGTGAGGGGGTGCCCGATCCTTTAATGGATTGAAAACCACTAGTTCTCCGAGTGCCACTGCAGTGTTTGCTCAAATCGTATCAAAACGTGAGAAACGAGAGCTTGAAACTATGTACTCATCTGATTGTTATTCACAGTAGTGCTCGCCCAAGACCCGTACAAACGCGAAAAACGGCTACGGCCATTTTGTTCGTCATGGTCCAAACCCCCAGAATCCGTTTTAAGTTTCTGCCAACCTGTCACGTGGTTCGAGAAAACCCCGGAAAAATGTGAAAAGTGGGGGTGTGACTCTCATAAAACGCACACTCTCTCCGTATGGGGGGAGGCTGCCTCTTCCGAGACAGCCTCCAATAGGGAAATGCACGCGTTTTTAGCCTGTTTTTGAGCAGTTTACCGGGGTTTTCTCGAATCAGGTAACAGGTTGGCAGAAACTTAAAACGGATTATGGGGTTTTCGACCATGACGAACAAAATGGCCGTAGCCGTTTTTTCGCGTTTGTACGGGCCTTGGGCGAGCACTATTGTCAAAGCAAATATGTAGACCAGAAAAAATAGTAGTATTGTCGGGGGCTGAGAGGAAATTAGAGCGGAGTCAAAGCGGCGCGGTAAGCGCGTCGCGGTCAACTTCAAAGAAATAGAGCGCAGAGAAACAAAACCTAAACAGTGGGACAGTTCGAAGAGGTCGAATTTATTACCTCAGCCCCTGACAATACTTACTTTCTACAGTAAGCTTTCCGCGCCGCTCTGACGCAGCTATATAATTTTTCTCTCAGCTCCGACTACAGTAGCTTTATCGCATCGAGAACAATCAAAACAAAATTTTGACAGAGTAAGAATTGAACAGGCTCTTACCGCGGTACGGCAAGCCTCCAAACGTTGGATTATGCATCGATGAGCGTCCCATGTGGCTGCCTGATCCGAAGCTGCCGTGATGCACTCTGCCATGGTTTGAGCCAATATGGCGATTCGAAGAGCCTACGTAATGAGTAGTACGCATGACTGTTTCGTGCACCATTTTTCCATATATTTTCGTACATTTATTGTTTTTCTTCGTCTCATTGTTTCGGCTCTAAACAGCGCTCAGTTCACTCTTTCGCTTGTGGTAGCAGATCTTTCGACTACGTGAAGGGCATTCCAAAACAGAGAAACTAATAAATAACGAATAAAAAAATAACGGGAGTGAAAATGAATTAATGAATAACGAAAACTTCATATTGATGAGTACAAACTAATAACCTCTACCGCCTCCTCCAAAGCCGCCGCGTCCACATTCGCCTAGCCGCGGAATTGAATAGAAAAACAAGAGCAGCAGAGACCAGCGACAAAACATAACAAGGCACAAATCAAATTTTCAATTCCAGTTTTCCCGAGAGTTCACGCT
>CAVOJK010000150.1:0-32459 GCA_963695495.1 Hololepta plana | reverse complement strand
AGGAGAAGAAATTTTCTGTCTTCTTGCGTGACTTGGCCTGTCTCAGCGTTTCATGTACTGGATGAGCAGCGCGGCAGGCCTTGGAAGCCATGTGAGAGAGCTTCTGTCTCGTCATCGACTCGACGCGTGCAGGCGGCGCTCTCTTGGGTGTGCCCATGCTCGGCAGCGTAGCGCTGCTTCCCTTTCGCTGCGGACTATCATCCATCGATTGCATGCCCTCGAACATATTCTTCACCGCTTCTACACCTCCTCGACGCGAATGAAGAGAGACGGGAGGAGGCGAGTTCAGCTGGACACCAGCAACTGCAAAGAATGAAAGAGTGAGAGAATTGAAGTCATTGGTGCAACAAAATTCTACAGTTTTGCTATTGATGAACACTTCGGCTACACAGGGAAGAGTATGACGTTGATCAACCGAATCATTCGCTCCTACCTTGCGGGACGATCTTCCTCATCTCTGCTTCGCTTGGTGGCGGAGGCAGATATTCTTCATGATCAGACAATGCCGTATTTGCCCCCTTGCCGTAGCCTCCGCTACTTCTTTCACGTGAGCGCACATCCGCATGTGCTACGCTGCAATGACAATACCATTTTATATGAGATTGCAGAGCGGGAAAAGGGAGAAATCGTACCGCAAGCCTCGAGCGGAGCTGCCACGTTTGATGCGTTCGGGCGCGTTGCAGAGATTAGAGGTCAGTGGCGGATTCTGAACAACAATTGTGAGGATGATGAAGAAAAAGTATAGAAAATGTGCGACTGTGCAAGTTGAACTACTTCGTGAGAGAGAGGGGGGACCAAATTTACACGAAATGTGAGTTGTGTCAACCTCGGGAGTGACAAAATTGGCGCCACGCTGGCTGCTGCGGCGACTGTTGCTGTCCTTGGCCCCGGGAGTCGCCACGTGCTCAGCAGCTGACCGAATAGGGGGCTGCAATTACGCAATCAATGAGAGCATGACATTTTTCGATTTGATATTTTATTATTAGTGTAGCACCGTGAATGTGAAATAGTGATAGTGACGGTTTGGAAAGAAAAAAAAGAAGTATTGAAAGCATACTGTGTAGAGGCAACTTTCATCGAGCGAGTAATCCATGCTTCGAACTTCTGGCGTATCTTTGAACACAACCGCCCGATGAGATGCGTGGCTGGGTCTACTGACCGGATCCTGAATATATTTGCACTTCTTCTCTACACAAACACTGAAAAAAAACTAATGAGAAAGAAGAATCTTCCGAGGAATCAATGATGGCTACTTGTCAACTGTGCCGATGATCATGTCACACTAGAAAACAAAGGAAGGGTTGCGCAGGAAAATTGAGTTGAGGTCCGCAGATGTGTAAAAACAAAATATCGATGGAACGTGCGAGACTGTAGATGAAATGCACATTTTTCCTGATGATCGAGCTGTTTTCGAAACAAATCCAGAAAATATTCGAAATTATCCCGGTTGTGGAGGAAGGAGGGGTGCGTAACCAGTCACCGCGGAGTCCATCACTGATCATGTCATTTCCGTGACTTCACATCGGATTGAAAAAGGTCGGCTTGTGCTTTTGTTCGACTAAGGTGCGCTTTAGAAGCAAAGAAGAAATGTAAATGTGCTGAGCAAGCGATAGTGAGATGCTCACACTGCTGCCAAATCGATCACGGCGCTCGGCGATGGTCATGTTGGCGATCACGGCGCTCAGATCAGGCTCGCTCGGACGAATCTCCTCCCAGCGCCCTTTCCGATGTCTCATATGATTAGGCGACATGGTCGTGGAACGCTGCAATAGTGCACATAACATTACTTTCGATTCTTTGCGAGAAAAAATAAACTATATTTCGAACATACGAAGCAGCATTTGATGCAGAGAAAATGAACGATAAATTCGAAAATAACAAATGAGAAGAAAATGAAATTCAAATGGGCTCAACGAATGAATTAAACTAAAGAAAAGGTGAAAGTAAATCAGCGCCTTTGCGTGTTGAATAATTTCAGAGAGGATGAACCAAATGTGCACTGCATGCTGGTGATAAGAAAACCCAGCACACATTCAGCTCAGAAGTTTAATGAACACATTCGGTACCAAATGTGAACATTACACATTTTCAAAAACCCATTTCGATATTTTATCTACCTGATTTTCCTCTGCAGCTTTCTTCTCTACGAAGCGCGCCTGTTCACACTGTGCGCGAGTGTTGTCACGTGGCACGAGCGCTGGCGGAGTTTCATCCTGAAAAAAGAGAAATTGAAAAATTGAGAGCTCACTTCGACAATTAAATAGTTGTTTCATCAGGTTTAGCTCGCCCATGACGTTATTCCGCCAATACGCTTCGTAGAAACTCAGAATAAAATTGAATCGATGCTCAAACGCACATAAAATACATCGTCATCCGCCTCGTCTTCATCATCAATCTGTAAATATATTTAATGTCCAATGACCTGGATAATTATAGTTTAAATGAATAAGAAACTGCAATAAAACAGTAAGCAAAAAAATCGCTGTTGAAAAGCTTAGTAATCAAACCAAAACAGAGAAACTAATTCTATGATTTTCAAGTAGTTCAACCGAAAGCAAGGAATTAATAGTAGATGGAAAAAAGTGGTGACTCAAAATAGAATAATTATAGAAGAATAATAAAGTGAAAGATATCTCAATGAAAATTAATTATTAATAATTACTTACCATTAGTGGACTTTCCATATATGTGTCGCCGCCGACACTCGAGAGCAGCTCTGCATTCTCATTCTCCGCTTTCAGTGCGGGCAGAGATGAAGCAGAAGCGCTAGGAGCCTGAGACAAACAAATGATTATTGCTTCGTCCGTCATTTTTTTTCGTAAAGTTACTCATTCCATTTCGAGCACAGCTTCACTCACCTTCCCACACAGTCGCTCACTGCCCGCCGACATCGACAATTTGCAGCGTTTTGATCCAAGTTCTACAAAAACACTTTTTCCTGAAGTAATGATCCTAAATCGAACGAAATCGCGACGAGGTTGTAAAACGAGGTCTCCAGATGAGCAAGTGGAGCTTACAGTTATGCGAACTACAGTGTGAGGTAAGACGGTGTGGGACCATGTGTTATAGTGGAAAGACACAAATTTGTTAGCAGAGAGCTCTAGAAAATAATCGAGGGACCGCCGAGCTGGTTAAACTTTCAGATAGTGCTTACAGTACCTTAAGATACAGGAAGGAATCGCAGAGTGCTGGACACTTCTCACCTAATGTGACCCAGTTTTAGGGAGGCCCATCGATAAGCCATAGTCAATCGTAATAACACCTCATATGTGTTATCAGTAGTAAAAGAGTATGAAAAGTTCATAGAACGTATCAGATTTGCTTGAAAACCAATAAGAAAAAAGATATTAGTAAAAAAATATGAATTATTGAGAAAAGATGAATTACACGGGCACCCATGACCATGGCCATTGGCACGTACAGTAACTTTCAAAGAGAAACGCACAGTGCAAAATCTCTTACATTTCTTTTCTACGGCCGTGGTGCATTTTCACGCAAGTCGAAACCAATCTAGCATTAAGAGTAAGAAAGTACGACGAAGTCAAATTTCCGACTTTTGGCGATAGAGCGTTTGTTAGGCCAGAGCGACCACCGTGCTTACGAGTACTGTAAGGCAGCGTCCCTGAAGTTTAACGAGCACGGGCCTTCTTACCCAGTTTATTATTTTCTGACTTAGCTTGTGCTCTTTGGGAAGCAATGCGCTTAAAAAAGAGAGCCGGGAAGATCTCATCCGTACGGAGAGGTTTCCCGTGAAAGAGAGAGAGCGAAACGACTGATGTGCAAAATCCTCTTCCAGAAAAGATTCAGAAACAGAAAAGAGTATCAGGAAAAAGTAGGAGCCTCTCTGTCACATGGAAGTAGAGGAGAGAGCGTGCCTTCGCGCCAACGAATAGCGTTCATGTCGGGCGAGATCTGCCTACTGGGGAAGTACGAGCAAGAGAGGGTGGGAGAACACGAGTGGGAAGATGAGCGAGAGAAGGGGGAGACGTAGTTAGAGAGAATGAGAGGGTTGAGAGAGCGAGAATGGGAAGATGAGAGGGTGCATGAGGCCATGAGAATGGAAGAGGAAGTGATAGGATTTTAGTGGACGCATAAGAAGAAAGATATCATAGAGAGATAAGAGAGAGCGAGAGAGAGTCCATAAGTTGAAAAAAACCACTGATCTCTCGAGGCTTTCCAGAAGGAGAGAAGGAAACATTGTCACGAGACGTCACGTCCTCTCCCCTGTTTTCGGGTATCTAAGCCACTGAACAGATGGAGAATGAGCAGTCGAATCAGTTTTCGAGGATGATCGTTGAAGATTCCCCTTATTTTACAATTGGCCCTCCCCGGTTTTTGAAAGTTCTGGAACCTTAATAGTAATACGCTGATAACTTGTGTTCATCTTTATCACTTGAGTAAAGCGACACAACAATAATCGAATTCAATATTACTGTTTGAGACTTGAATTTGCAGAATTTTTGGAAAGTTACAGTTATCAATTTTTGGATAAAATAAATCCTTGGCGCGAGAAAGCGATTAAGAGAGCTACACGGTTTATTTTGTCCGAAAATTGATAACTGTATTTTCCCGAATTTTTTTTGAGCTTGGACAAAGATGCGGGTGGATGGTGGCAAGCGGTACAATATAATCGAAAATTTTCGGGTAGGAAACGACAGTATGTGGATGGAACGGAATGGCGTTGGTGACGGATACGTAGGAGGTCGGGTGAATTGATGCGTGAAGATCGAGATGAGCCTGAAAGTTTGAGATTTTCTTTCTGAAAGTCGGGAACAATTTACGACTCGCTGCTGGTTTGATCATTGCAGGAGGCTATTAATCATGACTAAACAAAAGGACGCGTACCTGCATTCTATGCTGTTTCATCCGCCTTTTTCTGGGGCACGGCGCTCGTTGCCTCCGTGGCTCCATCCGGCGATGCTCCGCTCTCCTCCTGCGTGCCACTCGCCTCATCATCCTCTTGCGCAGCGCCCGAGGCCGAGTCGACGGCTACTGAACAAACCAACTAAATATGGAAATGATGAAGAACAGTTAGTTCCGAGCAGAGAGTCCGAGCGAAGTCGCCTATTTTCTAGTTGTCACTCGAAAGCTTGAACATGACCGAGATAAAGAGAGATGAAGTAGAAGATGACCTTTGAGCACGCCGGCCGTCGAGTTGCGACGCGTCTTCCGCTGGTACTGCTGGAGCAGCTGCTGCTGCTGCTCGAGTGGCAGCCTGCAACGACACGTTTCATATAACTCGCCTCCAAGTAACATGGGAATACTGGTCTACTCGGAGGAAATGAAGTACGTACAGCAGCAGCATCTTCTTCTTGTTATCGCTGATCGAGAGCCCGGAGACGATGGCAGCTATCTCCTCCTTTGTCCTGGGCGCGGCCATTTTATCTGCAATTTTCGGATTCTGATGACACAGAGAGATCGGAGAAATATTCTCGACAAGTGATAGCTTCCAATATCGAAACGGATGAGAACATGATATAGAAAAAAGGTGATGTGAAGAAGTGGTGAAGCGACGGAAATAGATGATAAATATTAGAGACCGTGAAAACGCAATTTTTCGCGCCATAGGGACATGAGTGCAAACTCGTTTTCGAAAACTGTAATTCATATCTCGGTCCGTCCTGAGGCTATGATTCCGAGATTCGGGATGTGCGGTAATATCAGTATTATGAATCAATCTACCAAGTTTGACGATCATAGCCCCAGGACGAAGTGAGATATAAATTACAGTTTTTTGAAAACGAGTTTGTACTCATGTCCCAGTGGCGCAAAAATTGCGTTTTCACGGTCTCTAATAAATATCCAAGAAGGAAAATGAGAGAGAGGACTGATGTGGAGAGAAGCTTCGAGACGATTGACGTGGAGGGCGGTGGTGTAGTTACGTGCAGCAAGTGCGTCTCCGTTGTCCGTCGTATGGGAGACTCTTTGTAGTGCGCCTAGAAGTGGAGTAGAATGAGCATGTAAAATTATGCAAGTTACTTGCAGCAAGTAACCAGAAATTCCTCGTCTTTATCTAAAATCGTTCCTCCAATGTTTGTTTTCCATGTTCGATCTGATTCGATAATTCAGTGCAGCCTTTTCTATCGAGTTTCGTCAACGTGAATCTTATCTGGATGGCTCAGCTTCTGTTATGAATTCGAATAAAGTTCCGCGTCCGTTTCGTTCGCTCATTTGAAATATTTATCACGTGTAAGTGACTTCAATTCTTGCAGTGTGATAGCCGAACTTGCTCAGATGACTACAGTCACGAGAAATACAGCAGTGGCAGCTTCTACATCAGCTAAATCTCCGCGTAAGTTTTGCATGGGAAAAATATGAATTGTAAATGATGCGCGAATCTAAACTCGAGTTAAAGTTTCGGAATTGCAGCACAGCAGTCTGATTGGATCCATTGCAACCTCTGCATGCTACGCCCGGCCGAGCGGAATCGATTCTTCTTGACGGCCTGCTTACACATCGTGTGCGAATCCTGTTTGAAAAGTGAGTTTTCAGCTTTGTTCAGCATGACCATGTATCTTCAATATGTTATTATTCACTCAGAGTCGACTTCCGGATCTTCCCTGTGCCCAGGATGCAAGAAAAACACTCAGATTATGGAAATAAACAGCGATGTGGATGAAAACGTGAAGGTTGGTCAATTCGCTCCTGAAGTTACGCGGCTCTCACTAATTTACCATTTCTCAGCTGCTCTTCCGCGAGCCAAGTACACTCGCCTTTGAGTTCTCATACAAGCTCAAGACTGTGAAGAACTTCCAAGTTTGTTATTTTCGAAAGCTGTGGATTATGCCCACTGACGACCATTTCTAGGATAGAAATCGAAAGCACATTCAATGGGCGATGGCGCAGCAGCTGGCTCAGGCCAGAGGAAAACTCGGCAACTGCGAGAAGGAGATCGATTATCGCAGTGAGACCGAGAAGTTCGTTGCATCAGTTGGCTTCCATTCAAATCGAGATGAAATCTGCAGCAAGTTGCGAGCAGAAAACGCCGAAGCGAAGCAGAAGATCGTGCAATGCGAGACTGAATTAAAGATGATGGACGACGATGAAAGGTGGGGCATAAAAATCGGTTCTTACATATTCAACTATTTCCAGAAAGCTGGCAGCAGAGAACAAAAAACTGCAGGCAGAGCTCGAGAAGACACGCAAGAGGTAAGCCTTATTCGCCCTGTCTTCGAACGCGAGTCCATGTTCCAGACTTGCCATCTGTGACAAGAATATGACGAGCTCAGTGGGCAGCAAACCGAAGCGCGTCAAGACGTCTTCTCACAACGGTGAAGACTTCTCTCAGAGACGTTCTGAAGACGAATGGTTACAGTGAACGGGTTTGGTAACAATTCTTCCCATACTGACTCTCGACTTCATGGACGTGCTCACAAGTACTCCAAAAGGCAAAATTGTGAGTTCACCTCCATGTTAACTTTTTAATGAGGCTGGACAAGCTTAGACGGTATATCCGTTCCTTTCGATACGAATCTCCTCTGTTACAGTCTCCTAGCGTTTCGCGCAACTTCAAGGAAAGCTTGCAGAACGTCTTTATGGTCGGTTCTTTGCGTAGTGTTGATTATACATCCCCGGAGCTCTGATTTACAGTCCAGTAATGGATCCATCCCATCTCCAATCGTCAAGGCAACTCTCTCCACCCCTTGCTTGCTTGGTCTTGAGAAGTGAGTCACTCATTTTTCACTTCACATTTCGGAAAGTGGATACGAGTTCCTGTCGAATTTTTCATCACTTGCAGGCGCCCAAAAAACGCTTTCGCAATTGAGTGCGATAGCTTCCATCCGGACGACGCATTCCGCTCCTGAAAACTCAGCCATGGATCAGCTTTCGAATAACAAGGGCCTTCTCGTCATAGCTGCAACAAAGTATTTGCGTTTCAGTTTTTTCTGCATAGATCTTCATTATAATCTTTCGAAAACAGAATCAATTATCTTTAAAGGAAATTATCTATAGTACGTTATGTTATTTTTGGCACGACTCCAAATAGAATGTTTTCTCTGACATCGTAAGTAAGGTATTGTTACTCTTCTTGTCTACTAAATAGTCGGGAATGTACAATAGATGTTGAGTTTAGCGAGTTTTGATACGTAGCGCTAACACCCCAGAGTATGATTTTACTCTTGCCAACATTCTCGTGTACTGTACGTAGACAATGACTTGCAAATTCATTCATAGAGTTACAATAGTGTTCTATTATTCTGTGCGCTTGAAAGTCTTCTTGAGCCGGTTGTATGCTTCTTCTGTTATGAACATTTTTCTTTATGATTATCCAACCCTTTCTTGCACTTCATTGTTCTTTCTTTCTTTCTTTCTTTATTCCATCGGACATGAAAACGACATAAATGTCATGAACAGTGAAGTATGTAGGAGCAAGAGGTTTTTCGATGGCTACCTTCGCGTTGCGAACTGGTTGGTTGTGAATTTGGCGCAGAATCAAATTCGGATTTGGGAATCGGTGAGGAAGTTTTCTGGGATACTTTTGAGGTACCGAGTAAAATGTTTGGGTGGTAAATCTATTATCTCTTCTGTGTGCTTGCTGCCAAGTAGACGAATCAACGTACAATAATACAGTTTCCACTGTTATACATCGCTAAATAAGGTCTCTGGGTATCCAAGGACGCCATGCTGTTCATCACTCAGTGTGCATTACACTAATTGAGGTTACGGAAGCGCGCAATATGTAGAAATATGCAACCGATGTTCTCCCATCAGGTTGAAAGATCAATCGCGTGATCTCACGAGAAAGTAGCGCCTGACGCCGAAGTGACTGCGACGAGCGGAGAATGAGGTCTTCTGGAAATGATCCCACTATTTCACTCCCCGATAGACCAACAGAGTGCACTTTCTTTTTCATCCGAGGATGGTCGTCCCTCTCCATTCTATTCTACTACTATGAGCCCTCCCCTACTCTGGCGCCCTATCACTGCAACCATATACCGCCATGACCCACTCCCGAAGAATATTCTACGAGTCTTCCTATTCGCCTGATCAAGAAGTCCACTCCTATCCGTCGCTTGGGCAACTGAATCAGTAAACGCCTAGACATCTTCGATTGCGAACACCCGCTGTTCGTCCTTGCCCAACGCGAAGGATCTCCAACTGATCGAGTCGGAAAACTACTCTATTCCGAGCCGTGCCCTCCCACGAGGCTTATACGCTCCGACGGACGCATCGACAAGAACGCACCACCAGCGGATGTTTGGCAGCAGTTCTTCATACCAAGCTCCTCTGCCAACACGCGTCTCCTCGTCATCTCTCGCCACGACGTAGTCGAGTACGTCGGTGTTGAGCCGGGTGGCAAAAACAGATAACCGATAATCGGTTTTGACCGATGATCGGTTCACTCATTTTGATAGAAAAACAGACCGGAGACTAATAAAAGGTTTTTACTTTCTCTACGGTCACTATAGCGGCCAGAGCAGATTTTGTTCGCTTTGGTTTTCGTTTTGAACTCCTATCGGTTGATTTCCATGAACCTGGAATAATCGGTATCGGTTTTTGCCACACTAGTGTTGAGCACATGCTGTTGGACACTCGACAACGCGTGTGGATTGAAGACGGATTCTGATCGAGTCCGTGATAAACAGTTGCATCAACTGCAAGCGGACAATAGCTTGTCGTTGTCGCCTGCCGAACTTTCTCAGCCACCTAGCTTACAAGTCGTAAGTCGTATGAACGCACCCGCACACCCCTTCACACATCTTGGCATAGAGTTGGTACATCTATCATCACTCAGATGGTCTCCAGCAGCGCAAGCGTTGGTTCCTATATACCCCTCCCCTGTCTCTACGTGAGAGCAGTCTACCTGGACAGCTTGAGCGATCTGAGCATTAGGACTTTTACTGCTCAGCCGAATTCGCCATTTTACAGCGATTCACGGAACTCCACAGACGATTACTCGCGACAATCAGCCATCATTAATGACAAACAACAAAGCTTACAATAACGAGAGTCAACCGGTGTGCCCCTTCTGACGACTTTTTTGACTACTGTGCTCATTGTCCGTAGCACATCGAGTTCCGCTGCATCACGCCGTTCGCTCACTCGAACAGAGCCTTCTACGGGAGACAGTGAGTCACTCAAGTTTGCTTCAAAGCAGCTATCGGCGACATCGGATACAGAAGCTACGTTTAACAGTCGGTCTCTGCAGTACATCGGCTTAGAAGGCGAAACGTCTCACTCCTGCGATTTTCTTACGCCGCGGCTCACATGCTCACCCGAGTATCACGCAGAAGCGTCTCGCGCGCTGAAGGACGCTGCTTCAACAATTCTAAGCGATCTGGCTGGGGCAGTTTTACTGCCATCGCAGACGAACAATTGGCCCACTTTTTCACGCGAACTGATAACAAACACAAGCAGGCCAACGTCCTCTCCGATGAGACTCCAGTATACGAATGAGAGGAAAGATATCATGGAGAGATGAGAGAGAGAGAAAGAGAGAGAGAGAGAGAGAGAGAGAGAGAGAGAGAGAAAGAGAGAGCGAGAGAGAGTCTATGAACTACGACTGATCTCCCGAGCCTCGGGACCCGGGACCCGAGGCTTTTTAGGAGAGAAATAGGAAACATTCTAGCTTTTGACGAGACATCAAACTTGTTCAACTACATCCCTTGTGCTTGCCGTGCTTGCCGAAATAACATCGATGAGCTTCTCTTGCAGCTCGCATCGAGAATATGATCGTCGGAAAGTGGAATCTCACAACTCGGCAACAATCAACTTGTGATAGTTTCTCTGAAAACTCCTCAAGCATGGCTCTCAAAGAACACATTGGCCGAAAGATACAATTAATTTTCTAATTCACTGCAAATCTTCCACTTTTTATCACTTGAGATCTTCAAAATATGTTCAAATATTTCTCTATTTTATCGTCTTAATCAATTCCGAGTGGTATGTCGATCAGTATGTGACTTTTGAGAGGGAGGCACCTTCCAGCAATCAACAACAAGAAGGGGGGGGGGGTAAAACACCGGCGGAATGTACTGGACCGGGCTTTGGGGGTATAAACTCGTACTGTGAACCCGTGCACGCAATTGACAAAGTCCTGCAAAAGGTACTTTTATGTTTCGTCATACGGAACACAAGCCCCACTTTCCACTCTCCAGACTTGCCTTTATACAATTTGATATATAACGAAAGCGGTCTCAAGCGAGAACAAACTTACTTTGAATAAATTAATTTATATAGTACTTTTCTAATAGTAAATCTGGTCTAGTATTTTTTTACAAAAAATAAACTTTCACAACAAGAGCAGTTCCTAGTATTCCCGTAATGTCTACAGCGGAACATTAGATTTGAAAGGTGCTTTCGTTTCGGAATCTCTTCCAGACATGACAAGGTTTTGATTATTCCTATCAATCTGAAAATAATTCAACGATCTATCAAGTCAATGTCACTATGTGGGGATATACTTGGGAAGAACTTGTTTGTGAGCTTGGATAAAACAGGTGAAAAGAGGGCAGGGGTACGAAAAACGCTCGACGAAGTTTTGGGTAGCAAGACGAGTAAATTTGGAGAGGGGGGCACCTTCGCAAGCAACAACGAGAGGGGGGTAACACACCGGCGGAATGTACTGGACCGGGCGTGGGAGATATACACTCGTACTGTAAACCCGTGCACGCACTTGAGAAAGTCCTGCAAAGGGTGAGGTTTTTCTCTTTTTTGTTCGGAAGAGGAGTGAAAAACTCACTACTGGTTAGATCCCTGCTTTGTAGTAGAGATCATGAAGCCGATAGATTCGATAATGGAGGCCTGTAATGTGAAGTGTGTCGTGATGATATGACAAACGGTGCCTGAACAACGTACTGAACAACGTACCAGTTCTTCGACTTTCGAGGCGAGAATATCTCCGGTGATGAATCCGCTGTGCACCACGACGAGCTTGAAAAGAATGAGGTTACGTACAACCAAAATATATGGGGGAAGTCACACAAAAGCACCAACACACCCGCAAACACAAAGCGTGGAAGGTAGACACCACATTGGCTTCCTTCAATCCGACAAATGGCACCTCATGTTATAGGACTTTAAACTTTCAACTCACTACACATCACATGGTGGGATAAAGCAGTGCCTCCATTCGCTGTCTGTCACCGACACGGCGATAGTTTGAATCGCACTACCGGCAGAGTCTTTTATCACTTACTGCCTCCCGACTTTTTAAGTCGGGTCACCTGAGCACGACAGCTACCGCGCAGACACAGAGCACGCACTTTCGCAACACTGGCCAAGCCCTAAACCACGATGCCGCCCATCTCTTCGACTGCCCGATGGACACCACCCTTCTCCAGATCATTTACATATCTGTAGGAGAATCCGAGGCTCCCATGGACGAGGCATCTACGCTGCGGAGCCACCCCAGCTGCTATGACTGGGCCAACGTCGTCCAACTATAACTCGCTCGCTTCACGCGATCCCCCGGCCGTTTTTTCGGCCCGGGCCTATGACCCGCCAGGTCTCATAGGCTTCCCCCTGCTCGCAGCAGGGATTCACCCAAATCCTGGACAACCAAAATGACCATGTTCGGTTTTCACAAATGTGCACACAACAACTCTCTACAATGACCACTGGGTGCACATCAAGCAGTGCAGCAAGCTACTGTCTGTAGGTCAATAAAATCAGGCTACGTACGTTTGCCCTGCATGTCCTCCCGCACTACTGCCTGCATCTACTCGCCCAGCCTCAAGGACAAAACATTCCAACCAGAACACCAACCCAGACCTGAAGATCGTCACCTGGAACATCAACGGAGGCAGAACACTGCGAACGAGCTAATTCAGCTCTGTGCCAATATCCAGCCGGACGTCATCATGACTCAAGAGACCAAGCTCTGCGCCAACACGCCATTCAGCCTCTCAGAATACGCCTGCTACAGGAGAGACCGAACCGCCCAAGGGGCGGCATGCTACCTTTGTCAAAGTCGGCATCTCCTGCTCTGCCGCATACAGTACACCCTCCACCCACCCAATCGAGAGAACCGACGCAAAGATTAAGAACGGGTCCAACTACATTTGCTGATTAATCTTTACATTCCTTCTCCAGCTACTCTCCCTCAGGGCTGGCAGGTGACGGCCATCCCCACTAACCTGGCGGACGAGCAGACGATAATCAGTGGTGACCTCAACGGCCACGACCCACTCTGGCACTCTACACTGAGCGACACGAGAGGCACTCTTCTGGCGGAGGCCATCGATGCCTCAAAATACGTCGCACTCAACGAAGACTCTCCCACGCGTAGAGCGAAAGAGGGCACATGCTCATTCCCAGATAACACGATGGCCTCAGAATGTATCGCTCAACTATGCTCTAGGTCGGTTATCACGTACGGCAGCAGCGATCACCTGCCTACCATTACCCAATTGATTCGGAGAGGGAACTCGCGAACGGTCGCAGCTTCACCAACTTCAAACGCATACATATTGTTGACGAGCAACTAACACGCCACTTTACATCATGTACCTCCATACACGAGCAGGCCAAAATCTTCGCCGAAGCAATAATAAAAGCTGAAAAAGTGGCTATCCCAGCAGGCAAAAACAACCATGCTCAGCCAGGATTCTCAGCCGCAATCTGCCAGATGATGGCCCACCGTGATGCCATGTGCAACACAAACCCAGCTGATCCGGATATAGCTGCTCTCGACACGGCCACACACATATCCACAACAGAGGAGAAGAATACTGATTAGAAAAACGTCGTCAGCACTCTAGACTAGAGTGGTTATGGCGGGCCGCGGGTACTCGCGCAACGACTGACTCCAAGAGAAGACCGCGCGATCAGCTGTCATAGCTGTCTTGTATCGCACTAGGCCGCTCATATCTCTAGGCCCGCTCTAGGCCCGCACATGAGCGGGTACCCGCACAACTGCACAAAGAGAGAGAGGTATGAGACAGCAATAATAGAGTATGTGACTTGGGAAGAGGAGGGTGAGAGGAGTGCAACTGTAGTATAATGGTTGTGGTTCTCGCGTAGGTATCTGACGATGAGTGTTCGACACCCATCGCCTTCAAAACTTTTTGTTGTTTTCGATTGAGTTCTGGTGAAAGTCAGCGAGTCTTCTCTGTCTATTTGAAACATCATTTCACATTTCACTCAAGAACACAATGTACGGAATAATCGCTTTGAACTTCATTTCTTACAGTAAAAGAGTGTGAATGGGCGAGGATTCAATCTTTGCGACTTCTTACACATTCTAACTCAAATGTAGAGAGAATTCCAAATACGAGATGAAACGGAATCACTGGTAAAACAAATGAACAGTACGGATAGGTGAAATTCCTCCACTCTCTCACATTGTCTATGAAAAAAGAAAAAGGAAAGTTGCAAAAGGAATTTGCATTGGGTTGGGTTTGAACCGACGGGAAGACGTGTTTACACCCGGACGCTGTACCTCTGTACTAGAGAGCCATGGTAGAAGAGAAACAGTACACCGTCAAGAGCAAACACTGCTGTATTATTCCCACACTCTTTCCCTCTCTACTGCAAAAGTGCGATCTGCCTGCTCTGTGCGGGTACCCGCGACCTCTTGTCCTCTACCTAGGCCCGCTCTAGGCCCGCACCTCTACGCGAGTACCCGCTCAAGTGCGAGTACCCGCGGCTCGCCATAACCACTCTACTCTAGACCATCGAACCAACCCAAGCAAGATGTGGAAGGTCATCCGCTCTCTGAATGGATCTGCCCCGCCCAAACCATCGACAACAATGGTGACCTTCAATGGCAAACAGCTAGCCGCAAGGAAGCCGCTGATGGCTTTGTCAAATTCTATGCTCGCTTTTCAAGCGGACACAAGCGTAAAAAAACCATACGGAGATGCAAACAAATGGACCTCCACCCGATGGAACTGATTTTTTCAATCTTCAAGAATTGAAGAAGGCGATCAAAGACTCAAAGCCATCGGTTGTTGCAGGACCGGACGGGCTCAACCCGATTCATCTGAAGCCCGTCACAGACAATGCCCTATCCTGTGCCCTGGAATCCTCAATCACTCTTTCGTCACGGCGATTGTCCCAGACAGGTGGAAACATGCGACTGTTCTCCCACTTCCAAAACCCGGCAAAGACCAGTCTCAGGAGGGAGGATACCGGCTTGTCTCGATTCTCTCACCTATGGCCAAAATTGCTGTACAACTACTCCTCCCATGCTTGAGATGCCACCTTCCTTCGGACAACGAGCAGCATAGATTCAGAGCTGAACACTCTACAGTCACTGCTTTTACCGGAATAGTGGAGGACATCGAAAAAGTTTTCAACCATCCGCGCCCCCCCCCCCTCTCCGCACAGCTCTGGTAGCTGTAGATCTCAGTTCAGCGTTCGACAGAGTAGACACAGGACTACTCCTAGACAAACTACTTGCATCGTCCCTACCCAGACATATCGTGCGCTGGCTAAACAGCTTCTTCGGCGAAAGGAAAATTTGCGCTTTGTTCCTATCCAAACTCTCCCGTCAGCGTCCACTCACAATGGGCGTGCCGCAAGGAAGCGTGCTCGCCCCGCTCCTCTTCACATACCTCTCAATTTCGAACTTATGCGATAAGCCAGGGAGTAGGGTCCTGACACGATAACCCTGTATGAGGAATACAGGGTTACGGTAGGACGAGAAGCGGAGAGCTTCTCGTTTTACCCCATTTCATCCAGGTTTTCGCTTTTCGTTTCGCACCCGCCCTCCCACCCCACGAAAAGCTACAAAGCCCCACTCGCTCTCGAGGCTGACAATGAATTGAAAAGGAGTTGCGAATTCGTCCTTGCGCGGTCGAGTTGCGCACACACAAAAAATACAGAGTAGCGATACAGTCTTGAAGCCAACAGTAAGGTAATCAGGGAAAACAGCAGCAGGCAGACAGGAACACACGGTAAGCGACTTCAGGTCAACGACTCGGCTCCTTTTTCTCCTCTTCATGGCGCGTTGCTTCGAGGAAGAGTGATGTCTCGAGCTGTTCCAAGTCTTCCTGTCCCCCGTCAACACCCACCCTACACCCTGTAGTATGAACAATGTCATGAGGGTGTTCCCCCGTTATGATCACGCTTTGCCCCGGCGATGATACGAGTATAAAAGGTTCATTACCCTTCCGAAGAGAAGCTCTTTGCTCTCCACTCTCACAGAATGAAAATAGCCAATTAGGTTGAAAAGGACAGGGAAATATTCGAGCAATCCTGCATTGTGTTTTCAGTTTCCAAATACTCATGAGAAGGCCTTTGGACCGGAACCGAAACAAACAAAACAGAAGAAATCATGATCACTGAATCAGCCGAACTACCCAAAAGATTTATTTATCACCAATGAATGAGTTTGAATATACATTACTAACAAAACGAAATGAAGAAAGGCGCCATGATAGTCCAATCACAGCCGGATTTTATGATAAGTAAGCGTAATATAACAAAACAATTGAACAAAATACAAGACATCTTCTGGGTGGAGCGAGTACAATCAGGCACCTCGTCCAAAACTTCGTTGTTCTGCAGAGCTCACGACACAGTAGTCACGTTAATTTGCTTTCACTAATAGTAATTGAATTGTGTATATTAGAAAAATGAGTTCCAAAAATAGTTGAAGAGTTGGATTATATTTCTCGTTTTGTGTGAGTAAAAAAATGTAAAAGCTGGTGCGATCGAAATAGTGTAGGAGGCTAAGTGGTCACAGCGGCAACTTTTTGATAAAAAACTTCTGAGCAAATTAAAAAGGTGGCTGAGAGGAACTAAAATCAAGCGGCGTTTCGGTGGTTAGCTATAGTCGACTACCTCGGTTCCTTTAGTGTCAGCCAAAAAGTAAATGAATATTAAAAAATTGAAACATGTCATGAATAATAAAAAATATTATTTTATGGTTATCAGTCAAGCATCTAACGCATCGTAAGGTGTCATGGAGCAGATCTGCAACGGCCAGAGGGCGGGAACTGCCTGGAAGTTCCGTAGAGCCCAAGGCCGCAAGCCGTCTCCCGGCCTGACCTGACCGACACCGTTGCCGATATCTCCATGGCATCATGCGAGCAGAAAGAAGCGCTTTGACTGAATCATTACCAGACGAGAGCATAAAACTTGTGTGTTAGTATGTTGAGTATATGAGCGCTTGATCAAAGCGGAACGATGTCCGGAAGTGAAGTCTGGTAGAGTGGAAATCTCTTCTGCAGGATATGTTCGATCCCATGTTCTTCGTATTCGGCCTTCGACACCCAGAAGTCCTGTAAATAAAATTGTGATCATCTCTAGATCCATCTAGACAACTGAGGGAGAATATGTGGCGCAATGAAAAACATGCAAATATGTGCCTTTGTGCAAGATCATGATCCAATCGGTCAGGAGAAATTAGCGTACGAACCGGTCGATCTCTCATGAGATTGGCGAGCACAGCACCTCCAAGGAAAACCATGTGCTTGCGTCTGGGCTGTGCCTCTATGCGAATCTTGAACTTCTGCAAATTTGATAATCAACACAAACATCCGAACCATCCAAATTAGCGAGATTGACGTAATGAGCACATAATCGGTCAAAAATAGTTCGACACCATACCTTGTATTGCTCAGGGTTACCCTCGAAAACACGCTCCAGGTAGAGTTGTCCCACCTGGAAAGTCACCAGTCATAAATGAACAACATTTTTTCCATCCATCTATCACACTCGAACATCTGAATAGTTGTTACTCAGGTCTGATCATATTGTTCGATCATCAGTTACAAGGTGGATTTCATGAGTTAATTCTAGTATCACTGACACGATTATCCGGTGCTTTCGATCAGAGATGTTTCGAACGAACCTCCCTTTCAAGCCTGGAAGGCAGTCCAGGATACATCGTCGAACCCCCCGACAGAACGATGTGCTTATAAAGATCGAGGCGAACATCTACAATTTATCTATCATGAACAGTGTCGGAAACTGTTTGCAAAAAAATAGATGAGATTCGTAACGAGTTACTAACACACATTTCTCTGCCCTGATTCAGTCAACTTTCAGATGGTTCGAAACATCGTAAAACCAGCGAAGATCATGTTACGAGACTAAAATTCGCAGGCAAGACAGACATCAACAAACCGATATGACAGCTCTGAATCGAGCCGAAGAGCATCTCTGATAAGCCAGACTTCTCCACGTCGATGAGATGAGGCTGTGAATTCCCAATTACGACTGAAACGTTCGACAACTGGCATTCTCTCAGCTTTGTTAAGGGCGTCAGAAAAACAAGCATAGAATCGTAGTTTCAAAAAAAAACAACTCGGAAAAATTGAAGAGAATCACTTCTCAACCTATTTTCCGCGATCAGTCCATAATGAGCTCGTTCAACTAACCTGGAATAGTATTTCTGGAGCCATGAAGCGTTCTTCTCCTAGAAACACTTCCCGGCCATGAGGCAGCTGAACATGATTAATCACATCTTAGTTCACTCTCGCTATTCTTGAGAGCTCTCTTAAAACACTGCATAAAAAACAAATCACAAACACGCCATACACAACGTACCGAAAACCAATTATCGTAGATTCGATCTTCCTCGGCCAGTAGTTTGTCAAGTTCATAGTCAGGACTTATCAAACAATAATGCTCCTGAATCATTCTTTTACGACCTTTGTCAACTCCAAACATGATTTCTCGCTTGTTCAAGTTTTACATAGCAACCGCGAAGCAAAGTTGTGAGTGCAAAATGTGGAAGCACTGGTTCAGCGCTACCGTGACCTTCGAAACACGGACAAGCTAACTGTGCTCAAGTTGTTCAGATGTACAAACAAGCCTAACTGAGGGGGCGCGTTCTCAATTCAGAAATTGCGAAGACTTCAAAATATTTTTCGAACTAGGGCAACATTCATCCACTGAAAGTTGATGTTCTCAGTAGGAGCTCACACATAATGCCAAAATGTTGTGCGATCGCTTTACACAAATGGATATCTCTCATCACAACACTAAACAGCCCTCTTGTTATCCTTACCTTAATGTATTGGACAGTGTCGTAGTCAAAAGAGGGTTCAAGCTTGTGGCGTTGGCGTAGGAGCTGGATGTAACAATAAATACTTCTTCTTCTTCTTCGAGGCAAAAAGATGAGAAATATATGTCTAACCTCGATCAGATATTTCGTTATATCTCGTCCTGCTATATCCAAGCGACGTGTCCGATGTTGGAGAGCGTATCTGAAATGCGAAGGGGAGATTTTCAGCAAGTTTCTACAACGTTGCAACAAAATAAACTAATTAGAGCTCATAAGCGAATGGAAATCAACCGGGAAAACTTACCGGATAGCGAGGTCAAAACTTCGACCTCGCACGAAAAATTCCGCCGTAATTTTAGTTGAACGTACCCGTTGTAGACGGGGCAGATGTGGGTGACGCCATCGCCGGAATCGATAACAACTCCGGTTAGTAGGCCTTGAGCATACAGCGTTAGAACAGCCTACAAAAATCGATGTACTCAAAAAAGTCTCACAAGACTCTAAAACACAATTCAAAATATTTCTAACCTGTACAGCAATGTAGAGTGAGTTGAAACCATACTGTTCGAACATGACCTGAGAGAAAATACTCATCTCCTGATAATGTGAAAGAGTTCAAAATTGATCAGAGTTTCTAATACGAACAACCTCCCGATGATCAGTTCGAGACACAATTTAAACAACCAACTTGAAACAGCTTTTCTCTGTTTTGCGCGGATTGAGTGGAGGCTCGGTGAGAAGTAGCTTGCACTCCTGAAGCAGCAAATTTCTCTCCTGGCACGTCCTCTCCCCGGTTTGTGGGTATTTCAACCACTGAACAGATGGAAAATGAGCAGTGGGATCAGATTTCAGAGATGGTCGTTGAAAACTCCTCCGTTTTACAACCCTCTCCGCTTTTTCAAAGTTCGGGAACCTTAAATGAAATACGGTGCCCTGGAGCAGAGTATCTCAACCATTGACACATGTATCCAGAATAAGAGACTCACACTTGGGTCAATATCAAGCTTTTCAGGGCCGAACGTGTGATCCCAGACATGGCTCATGTCATCCCAGTTTCGCACGATGCCGTTATCCATCGGGTACGAGACATCTAGGTACTGGCGTAGAGCGGAAGCTTCTTCGCCGACCATCAAGTCCTGATATACAAGGTTCTGAGTTGCTGAACATGTGGACTCTGATGAAGTGACCTTGTTGTTTCTCTTTTCCGGCGTTATTTTCCGTCACGCATCATTCTCGCGAATTCAAAACGAATCTACTACTCTTTCTCAGTCATGATTTTCTCTCACCTATCTATACCCACGATTGTCCAACAGCCACATAGAACTATAGTTTACCACCTTACAAAGACCGCCGAGCGAAAGCCCGACAAATAAATTATTATTAAAATTACATCCAGGTCTGATGGGCAAGTGTTCCATCTCAAAAATTTGAAGAACTCTGTAGAACTGATCACTCACTTTTATTTCGATATTATTGATCTTCTGTGAAGAACGGAGAATCGGACGGCCCACAAGTGACGGGAATATGTGAGATGGGAAGTTTGAGCCAGCGTAGCGCATTTGACAAACTGCAAAAAACCAATTTCGTAACGGTCCCTTCTACATTCAAATCTATTCTCCGAATATGATACTGATTATCTATGTATTTTCTTACATTATCAGGGACTTCAGTCTAACAGTTCCGCCTGAGAATACACCATGTGTACGTTACAAGTATGCAGCTAAGTAGTACGCAGCCCCACTCAAAAGTCCTTTTCAAATGTTCAATTTCTTATATAGGTAGCTGGAATTGACGAACATATAAATCTGAGTTCAAGATATGAGTAGAGTGAAGAACTTACTCCTGTTCCATTGTCGACAACGATGACTTTCTTTCCTTCCTTGTCCATCGGATAGCTCTTGGACGCTCTCCGCTCTGCAATTCAAGTTGGATATAGCTATCGACTCAAATCTTCGCGATAAGAGATATCATTCAATCCTGAAACGGGTGAAAGAACAGTGATGAAATAACGTTGGTACTGCGACGGAAGGAGAAATTAATTTAATTTAATTTAATTGAATATTCAAGATAGCGAATGAGAGAGGACTGATGTGGAGAGAAGCTTCGAGACGATTGACGTGGAGGGCGGTGGTGTCGTTACGTGCAGCAAGTGCGTCTCCGTTGTCCGTCGTATAGGAGACTCTTCATAGTGCGCCTAAGTATGAACGACGATACGGTAGAAGTGGAGTAGAGTGAGCATGTAAAATTATGCAAGTAACCAGAAATTCCTCATCTTTATCTAAAATAGTTCCTCCAATGTTGTTTTCCATGTTCGATCTGATTCGATAATTCATTGCAGCCTTCTCTATCGAGTTTCGTCAACGTGAATCTTATCTGGATGGCTCAACTTCTGTTATGAATTCGAATAAAGTTCCGCGTCCGTTTCGTTCGCTCATTTGAAATATTTATCACGTGTAAGTGAGTTCAATTCTTGCAGTGTGATAGCAGAACTTGCTCAGATGACTACAGTCACGAGAAATACAGCAGTGGCAGCTCCTATATCAGCTAAATCTCCGCATAAGTTTCACATGTGAAAAGTAGGATTTCAAATTATTGTGCAAATCGATGATCAAGATAGATATTTCCCAAATTGCAGCACAGCAGTCTGATTGGATCCATTGCAACCTCTGCATGTTACGCCCGGCCGAGCGGAATCAATTCTTCTTGACGGCCTGCTTACACATTATGCAAAGCTTGTTTGGAAAGTATTTTCAATATGTTATTATTCACTCAGAGGCGACTTCCGGATCTTCCGTGTGCCCAGGATGCAAGAAAAACACTCAGATTATGGAAATAAACAGCGCTGCGGATGAAAACGTGAAGGTTGGTCAATTCACTCCTGAAGTTACGCGGCTCTCACTAATTTACCATTTCTCAGCTGCTCTTCCGCGAGCCAAGCACACTCGCCTTTGAGTTCTCATACAAGCTCAAGACTGTGATGAACTTCCAGGTTTGTTATTTTCGAAAGCACATTCAATGGGCGATGGCGCAGCAGCTGGCTCAGGCCAAAGGGACACTCGGCAACTGCAAGAAGGAGATGGATTATCGCAGTGAGACCGAGAAGTTCGTTGCATCATTTGGATTCCATTCAAATCGAGGTGAAATCTGCAGCAAGTTGCGTGCAGAAAACGCCGAAGCGAAGCAGAAGATCGTGCAATGCGAGACTGAATTAAAGATGATGGACGACGATGAAAGGTGGGGCATAAAAATCGGTTTTTACATATTCAACTATTCCCAGAAAGCTGGCAGCAGAGAACAAAAAACTGCAGGCAGAGCTCGAGAAGACACGCAAGAGGTAAGCCTTATTCGCCCTGTCTTCGAACGCGAGTCCATGTTCCAGACTTGCCATCTGTGACAAGAATATGACGAGCTCAGTGGGCAGCAAACCGAAGCGCGTCAAGACGTCTTCCCACAACGGTAAAGACTTCTCTCAGAGACGTTCTGAAGACGAATGGTTACAGTGAACGGATTTGGTAACAATTCTTCCCATACTGACTCCCTCGACTTCATGGACGTGCTCACAAGTACTCCAAAAGGCAAAATTGTGAGTTCACCTCCATGTTAACTTTTTAATAAGGCTGGACAAGCTTAGATGGTATATCCGTTTCCTTCGATATCAAGCTCATCTGTTACAGTCTCCTAGCTTTGCGCGCAACTTCAAGGAAAGCTTTCAGAACGTCTTCATGGTCGGTTCTCTGCGTAGTGTTGATTATACATCCCCGGAGCTCTGATTTACAGTCACTAATGGATCTATCCCATCTCCAATCGTCAAGGCAACTCTCTCCACCCTTTGCTTGCTTGGTCTTGAGAAGTAAGTCACTCATTTTTCACTTCACATTTCGGAAAGTGAATACGAGTTCCTGTCGAATTTTTCAACACTTGCAGGCGCCCGAAGAACGCTTTCGCAATTGAGTGCGGTAGCTTCCATCTGGACGACGCATTCCGCTTCTGAAAATTCAGCTATGGAGCTTTCGAATAACAAGGGCCTTCTCGTCATAGCTGCAACAAAGTATTTGCATTTCAGTTTTTTCTGCTTAGATCTTCATTATAATCTCTCGAAAACGCAAGTTCTTTCATATAGTTACATAGTCACATAGAGTTGTTTTGTTCTTCTCCGCGCTTGGAGGTGTTCTTGAGCCGGTTGTATGCTTCTGCTGTTATGAACATTTTTCTTTGTGTTTATCCTACCCTTTCTTGCGCCTCACTGTTCTATGTGCTTGCCGCCAAGTAGACGAATCAACGTACAATAATACAGTTTCCACTGTTGTACACCGCCAGATAAGGTCTTTGGGTGTCCAAGGACGCCATGCTGTTCAGCACTCAGTGTACGCTACACTAATTGAGGTTACGGAAGCGCGCAATATGTAGCAACAAGAATAGGCTGCGCCGCCTCGAGGCGTCGCTAGAGTTCGAAGGGTTCGACTTTTTGATAGTTGTACTATGAATTCCCTTCTAGAATATTCGCGAAACATCTTGTACTAACGAAGTACACAATGGAACATTCTAGAGTACTGAAATTAGGTACAAATAACGGCTTTCTCCCTCTTTCTCAATTTCTGAGTCCGCTTTAGTCGAAATTCCGCTGCTCAGTTTCTAGCGCCGGGAGGAGCTGGCGCCAAACTAAAACCGCAGCGATATGCGCATACCCTGGGGGCATCTTCCGGCGCTAGCCACCAATCAGTGGAACCCCTGGGGGCAGCCCCACTCATAGTGGGTAGAGCGTTACAACGAACACAAACACACAAACACAGCTCCTTTATATATAGTATGGATATCCAACCGATGTCCTCCTATCAGATTGAAAGATCCATCTCGTAATCACTTCTAGTTGTGCACTTTTAGCTCCTGATCATGAGAAAGTAGCTCCGGCCGCAAGAGTATCTGCGACGAGCGGTGAATGTGGCCTTTTGAAATTGATGTCACTTTTTTTACTCCCCCGATAGACCGGTGACCGAGGACAAGATCGTGCCGACGACCGATGTGAACCGAGCTGCGCCTTACACCCCTCGACCACCACGTCTCGTGGCGCGTTCAACAACCATAGACGTGTCACTTCCTCTCGAGTGAAATTACCCACGTTTTTTTTCCAGCAGCCATTCACTTCATGACTAACACAAGCCATCGGCCTTCCGGCCATCGAGCTGACGCTGTTCGACTGGACAGACTCTATGGTATGCGAAGCATAGATCACTGGCTCACAAATGGAGAGTCTTCTTGTTCCTGTTGTCGTCAGTCCGAAGAGCCGCTCGAGCTTATGGACTGAACTCGTTCCTCCATGAGAGTTCGTCGCTCCATCACCAAGTGCCTCAAGCAGAAACTTCCTTCTCAGGCACAACTGATCTTCGAAAGCGAACACCCGCTCTTTGTCCTTGCCCAACGCGAAGGATCTCCAACTGATCGAGTCGGAAAACTACTCTATTCCGAGCCGTGCCCTCTCACGAGGCTTATACGCTCCGACGGACGCATCGACAAGAACGCACCACCAGCGGATGTTTGGCAGCAGTTCTTCATACCAAGCTCTTCTGCCAACACGCGTCTCCTCGTCATCTCTCGCCACGACGTAGTCGAGTACGTCGGTGTTGAGCCGGGTGGCAAAAACAGATAACCGATAATCGGTTTTGACCGATGATCGGTTCACTCATTTTGATAGAAAAACAGACTGGAGAGTGATAAAAGGTTTTCACTTACTCTACGGTCACTATAGCGGCCAGAGCAGATTTTGTTCGCTTTGCTTTCCGTTTTGAACTCCTATCGGTTGATTTCCATGAACCTCTTTCTAATAATCAACAGTTGCCTGAACTGTAAGCGGACAATATAGCTCGTCGTTGTCGCCCATTTCTCAAAACCTTTTTCACGCGCACAGGTTGATGTTGATTGTATCATGGGCAGGTGCATTATGACCGCAAACATGAAAAACTGTATACATACCTGTGCGCCTGGAAAACTTTTCTGAGAAATATTAAGTAGATCACTCCAATCTCTGTCAAATGTCATGTGGATGTAGTTTCATCGGGAGAATACAAAGTTGAGTTTTTTGTGCCGCGAATCTGATTATTTTGCAATGTCTTACATGAGCGCTCTCAGATATATGACTGATTGTTGACAGTAAGCAGAGTACTTTCTCATTGAAACAAGCTTCATTGATTGTTCAACATTTTGATAAAATGCGGGAACCAGGAAAAAACACAGCAAATGTAGGCCGGAGAGAATCGAAGCACAGGAAAAGGGGGAAAACGTAATTTACTCTCTGTACTATGAGGACTAGGAAAAAAAAGGAGAAATAAGAGATAAAACAATTTTACTTTTTTCTTTTCATGTTCTACTACAAAATAAATTTATGAATGAACAAAATGAACTGATACGAAATTCAAGAGATCCACGAAGAAAGATAAGGCAAAAAATTGATGAGAGAACTCTCCATGGAACAGAGCTGCCGATGAGTAGATATTCAAGGAAAAAACAAAGAAATATGGAAAAAGGAGTAGATTCAAGAGACTGAACGGGGTATAGTGAGAGATCGAGCGAGATAGAAGAAATAGGAGAGAAAAGAGAGAAGGAGATGATGAATACGAAAATTGAGAAAAAACATGACAGTGAGAAAAAAAAGAGACAAGAGGATGGAGAATGAATTAGAAAGTTGAAGAGGAAAACGAGATAGCAGGATAAAGGGCGAGAGAAAAAAGAGCAAGTTCAACCATTCCCTTATGTGATCCTCGATTGAAGCGAATTGGATGAGAGAGAGAGTGGAGAAGTAGGCGATGGGCGGATCAGCTAAACGAGGCGTCCTTGCAGTACAGACTATTTGTTGTCCTCGACGGAATCCTTCTTGCAGCCATGGCGAACTGCTCCATTCTTAGCGTTGTGGCGGTGATGACGACGTCGAGGTTGCTGCATAAAACATGTTAATTGGTGGAATCCAAATGAACTGCGACGCTACCTGAGCGGGCGGGTTGTCTTCGGGCGCGGCTTCCTCCTCGTCCTTGCGAGTAGCGTATTCCTGCGTGCGCGCACACTGATAAGGCTATTGTTGTAGTGACTGCCCCAAACATGATACGAGACTTCTAGAGATAAAGCGCCACATTACCTTTACAGGAATCTTCTTTTCGGACTTGGGCGTTGCGCAAACTTTGCTACTCGGAACGTCATATGTGCGATCGTCGTTGCCAGGTAGCCCAGCCGGCTTGTCACTGCGAAGGCCATAATGAGTATTGGCAGGCATAGTCTCGGAAGGGCATATACTAACACAACGGCCAGTGCATAACTAACCGTCGAATTACGCGGAGCGTATGATTAATCTGATCTATCCAACCGGTCAGACTCAGTTCGTCATCAGCAGCCATCGAAACCCTGCGCGAATGATGAGTGGTTGAGTGTAATCGCCTCGCTCTATCGCCTCACCTTCGTTTCTCGAGCGCCGCGCTGCGCGATGGAGTGATGATGTAGAAGGTGAATGTGAATGGGCGTATAGGCGACTGAAAGCTATGCCATCATCATCGTCTTCGACTTCACTCATTTAGTTTTACGCAGGCAGCACAACTCGATACAGCAAAGATACTTGCAAGGTGATATTTCTTCATTTCTATCGCGTGAAAACATTGCAAAGCGCAATCCTATAGCCTCCTTCTGATCAAATTCCTGCTTCTTCTCTGAATGCCTTCACAAGAAATAATTTCAAAACACTAGAACGTACGTACGGTATAAAAAGTTAACGGTAACATGAAGATTTTGAGAAAAATGAACCTATGAAAAATGAGCAGCTTAAAAATCTGTCGAGGTGAGCAAACGCATTTTCCTCTATTTGCTTGTTAGACCTTCTCCGGTTTTGTTTTTCAAATCTGGGCATATGCATAGAAGCATGATTTTGACTCACCTTCTTTTCAGATTTTTTCACTTCTTCATTCACACAATGGCTCAGAAGTACGCGCGAGTGGGGCGGCTGGAAAGAGTACTCTATATCTCTGTATAACCCTGGCGGCACAAACCATCTTGTGCTTGTAGTCTTCAGGCGTGCTATAGAAATTGATGACGCCTCTCTTCAGAACGCAGTACATCTTATGCCAGCCACTCGGTCTTATATCCTGGAGAGACTGATTGAATATGATGGAGAAGAGGTGCTTTGCAATTTGTTTGGCGAATGAGAAAGCGTATACTCACCGTGAAAACGTGAAGCTCTCCTTTGTGGGCAACTTCGATGGAGTCTGGCATACGCGAGCAATTCGCCTGTAGTACTCGATTGACTTTTGTGACGCATAAAGTCCTCACCATGAACTCAACCGTGCCCTCAAGAGGATATTCGACATTGTCCAGGAATACTTTGCATGGATGGCCATCAGCAGACTTGAACTGTCTGTGACAAATTATCTACTCATCACGTTGAGAAAAATCTCGGAGAATATGGAAACTTCCGAATAGATGACTAACCTGTCAATGAGTGTGTTCCCGCAGAGAAAGAACTCGCCGACAGGAATTTTACCAGAATCCGGTGCACGCTGAAACAATGATAGGATCGTGTGAGATCGTATAGAGCAAACCTTGGGCGGAGGAGGGCCCGGAGTGGCTGGTCGTGACCCGGGCGATTCAGCTTCTGCACAGCTAGTCAACGACTGGCGACGTGAAGAGTGGAGAGAAGTGGATGAACGAGCTGCCTTGCACGACGGAAGAGCACAATCGAAGGAACACGAAGTGCGGACTGTTAAATACATAGTACGTACGTAACGCGGAAATCCAATATCACTTACTAGAATTCATGAGCTTTCTAGCAGAATGCGCGATGGCTGCACCGCACGTTCTTCGTGTGCTCTTGCGAAGAATCTAGAAGAACAAATTATCGGGCATACTTCACTCTTGTCTCACCATGTAATAAACCTCCATTTTGATATTGAAGCCGACTGGAAGTTGCGAGAAACAGATGAACTCCTGAAAAAGTTTGAGATTCGTGCATGAGTAGACGTGAAACTGACGTTGAGGCCAATGTACCCGCAAGGATTACGACCGACGATGACTGCTCTCGGCTTAGTAGACTCGACCTGTAGAGATATTATTTTCATACAGTGACAATTGACTTGTATTGAGTTATCCGTAGCTACCATTAACTGTACTTAGAAACTACCGTAATTTAATGAAATTTAGACGTACGGATAATGGAACCGTACGGATAATTGAATACAGGCAATGATGATGGTGAATGGGAAAATGAACCTCATGGCCGCACTTGAGGACGATCATGATAGCAATAGTACTTTGTCCTTCGTCGTTGGGTCGATAGACTGCAAACAGATAACCGATATTAACATCCGGAAAATCCTACATGTGCGCTTCGGAGCGTAATGTGTGAAAAAGTGTGTACCTGGAGGATCATTGACCAGTCGCGAGAGAATGATGCGGAATCTGTAGATTGTCATGATGCCTAGGACGGACGGATCGATGCGAGGTGGCGGATTGCTCAATAACGCAAGGGCATTGAGGCGCTCCAACTACAATGAGGCGAATGAAGAGCAACATTTTGTCAATTGAGCAGGATCAAGCGAAAAAATGGCGTACGTATCGTTTGATGAGCATCTCTTTCTGCGTGTGCACGAGCAGATCCCGCTGTGACATCATCTGCACAATGATGCTATCATCAGTAGAAACAATGCACAAGATGAACGTTGCGAATCTTGATTACAGACCTCGTTCATCGGACTACGAGTTTTGCGAGCCAACTCATACGTTCTTTGTGCCTGCTCAATCGTCGCTTCCACATATTCGAGGCACAACGATGCCTGCTGAAAAAGAAACGTCTTCTTCGTTCGAAGTCAATGAAGCTCAACGCACGCTAATCTTCGAGCGGACGTATGACGTCATCTTGATCTCGCCTTCTGGGCGCGCTGCACAAAATTGATTAGACGATTGAAAACTTTTCTTGCTCGCTCAACACTCCCAAATATCTGCAAACCGCACAAGTTCAACAAGCTAAATTCGCCCTCAAAGCTAGAGATCATCAATCCTAACTTTATGTTTGAGCTCACGCTGTTTATAAGTGAACTGAACCAATAAAAAATGAGAAAAGGAGTGCAGCAACTGATACACTTTTGGAAAAAGAGGTTTCATACATATGTAGTGAAAATAATGAGAAATTGTGGTAATCTTTTTCGGAGAAGACAGGTTTGAAAACTGTTCGAAAGTTGAGGGGGATTCCGTGTTTTCTTTTACTGCAAAGGTGATGGCTGCAAATCTTCTATCCAAATTTCCCACTACTTCTTCATTTCATCAATCAAGCAATACTAACAACCTATGGTCGATATGAAAGAATCGTCAGAATCCTCGCATAGAAGTGGACTGCTGATATTGTTGTTCTTGGTAACGAGATTGGGCGTGAGGGATCGCTGCACTCCTGTTGAAACGTTCATTTGGAGGTGATGAAATGAGAATGATGAGAATGCAAGACTTACCCTGTTGTAGGAGGCGTGCGGGATCGCGAACTGGTGTGGATCCGAAGAAGACAGACTTCTGCAAAGAGCGATGAGGTTTGGTTTGCGGTTGCAAAGCGGAATCTGACTTGAGGAGAGGCGCTTCTCTTGGGCGCCTGCGCAGGAGGAGGCTCGTCCTTGCCGCTATCCAGAGTTCCCAATGGAGTGGACGTCCTTACCGAGCAAGGCGTATGGACAGAACGCGGCGGACGCTGTATGAAAAAAGTTTTATGTTGAAAAAAAGAGGAAAGGAAAGATACCCGAACGGGAGTGCACCCTGAAGCATCGTAGCAGGCGACGCGTCTGCCTATAACGTTGGCAGGAGTATCGAACGCACGAGAGAAGCGTGCATTCTGCCAGCCACCTGAGACATGTTCTTTGAACATGAGTATGCATATCTGAGCTGAATAAAAGATCCAGTCCATTACTGAACCAACCTGAGATGCTCGAGTCGTTCTCAGGCTTCGGCAAACTTTCATGGCGGTAATGCCCCGGAAGATCAGAAATACGATGTAGGTGGCTATACTTGTCTACTACTTCTGGTGGCCGCATGCGGACAGCTTCCTTTGCTTGATGCTGAAGTAATCTTCTGTTTTTCTGATTCACGAAAGCTCACAAAATGGACTAGAGCCGAAGTTGATTGTCGTTATTGTCTCGAAAGGCGTACTTCTTCTCTGACAGCTTTGGATGTTGGAGTGCGCATGCCCAGAGTCTCCTCCCATACGTGATCTTTCGTCGTGCACTCACTGGGGTGAGTGTATGTAATTTGCGCCTTGACCTTTTGCAGACTGTAAAATGCTCATTTTTGATGATGACAATGTCATTTACAAAAGATGGGTCAAGGTGTTCGGAACGTACTCTCTGCCAGGGCCGACGTCAACGTAAGAAATCTTGGGAGGATTATATTTGCAATCACGCAGATGCTCGAGCGACGTTGCGATGCGTGCGGATTCTGTTTCAGTATCAGCAGATACGGCCAAATGCGCCTTCACGATCCACGGAGCTCGCATCTGAAAAGAAAGTTGAGAGAGTCTACCGGGAGCATGAGAGCGACCTTCACAACATCTGCAGCAGCGAGCTGCTCAGGTGGTGGCACATCCTGGGGTGGAGCGCCTTCTATAGCCTGCAAGACTATGCGTGTGGGATAATATCGTTGCGATCCTCTTACAGCAATCAATTAGACAATCCGTCGAATTGCATAGACGATTTCTCGTTTATTCCTTGTCATTTGTAACTATCAAGGTTACTTACAGACTCTGTGCGCATCGTTGAATCTGACAACGTCGTATGAACATCGTCATCCGCGCGCACCTGAAGTATGCTAGTATGCTTGGAGATGATCTTGATTTGTTCTTATACCTCATCTCGTACGAAAACTTCGTCATCATTCTCGTCTGCTTCCTCCTGCTCATCACCGCCTACAGCATCCGCCCGCGGGCGACGTGGGCGCGCCATAGGATCACCCGAGCGATATGCTGGCTACAACATTCTATTGGGATGGTATGATGGAATAACTTCACTCACCCTGCCATCATCGATGGCGTTGGGAACATCATGTCTGTGCCAGTGCAGATGGCTGCCTGAGGCCGGCTCCGATTTGGATTTGATAGCGCAATCTTGAGCTTGTAATCGGTTCGAGCACTGGCACGGTCTGTCGTGCAATGGGCGCGAGTTGTCCGAAGGTTGCGAGGTGACGTTCGCCGCTCCCTTTTGTAGGTCAGCGCACTGAATTAAAACATTGAAACGCAGCGTAAAGCTTAGCATTTTGAACGAATTTCAAAGAAATGACTGTAACGATATGCATGGAGAAAATCACGTGCACAACTTGTACTAATCACTAGAACAACATCTATTACCTGATTAGGAATAGACCGACGCGAGATGCGAGGCACTGGAGTCGGTGTCTCTGTAGACGGCGAGAGGCCAACGCTATCTGAGCACATCTGCAAAGTTGCCCTCAGTGGTGCTCTTGGCCGGAGAGACCATATACGGAAGGAACTCACCTGATCCTCTCCTGCTGCAGGAAATCGGAAGAAGTTTCGTGTTTTTCTCATCGATTTCTCTTGCTTGGGCGTCAGCATGCCAGAGCTCTCTCGAGCATGATCCGAATGGCCTCGGCGCTTGCATGGCGTTTTGGCCGGAGAAGCCATACTAGACAGCGATGCGTCTTCCGAGGTGCGGGGGCTATCAGAGCCCATCCCAATGCCTTCGAAAATCAATCTGACAGCACGCACTCCCTTGCGAGGAGTGAAAGTACTGTGCGAGCTTGAATATGCTTCGGATGCTGGAAAAATGAATGGATCAGTGGGAAAACGCGCGATTGAGTTTACCCCAGCTGAGCGGAAGGAGAGAACGTGTTGGAGTAGTAGCCTGTCTTGGGATGAAAACTGGTTTCTCCACTGAAAAGAAAAAATACGTTGATGGAAGCTACGCTTTTTTACTACCTCGCGGAGCCATATGCTTCATATCCTCCTCTGTCGGCGGTGCTGGCAGATCGAAGCCTTCGCCACGTACAGAAGATCTCTCCGGTAGATTAGATTCAGGCATCCCGCGTACCGAACGCCTCGTCTGTTCGCCTCACGCGTGGGAGCATTGGACTGTACAACGGGGCGCAGCACATTCTGAAATTCTCAAACTCGGATTATGTTCATTGGGACGGTGTCAACCTCAGGAGTCTTGCAAACGACGGCCTGTTGAGGCATTAGCACATCTCCAGTAGTGTCCAGAGAATCTTCGGCATGGAGGGAGCGACGCGACGGACTCAATGTAGGTAGATCACCCTGGAAAGCACACTGTCACAAATCCTTCACGCGCTTCAGACTAACAAAGAAAATTCAGAAATGGGTAAAACTGTCATTTAATTTCTGCTACGAATTCATTAGCGAGCGATTACATTCAGATATTTTGGGAACAATCAGTAATCTCATTCTCAATGATTCACTTTGATAGTTGTACATCTAGTGAATGAATAAGTTTACACGCAATTTAAAACATCACATAAACCAAAGACATTTTGAAAAGCCTCCAGAAGAGTTCTTTCTGAATATTTTCTGTGTGAGTTATGATTTTTC